>JBCJKH010074476.1:0-25189 GCA_039877255.1 Loriculus beryllinus | reverse complement strand
CTGCTCCAGTGGAAGGGGTCCCTGCCCATGGCAGGGGTTGGAGCTGGAGGAGCTTTAAGGTCCCTTCCAACCCAAACTGCGCTGTGATTCCATGATTCCATCCTGGTCCTTTGCAAGTAGACATTAAAATAAACTGTTAAAAGACAAGCACGTGGCTTAGACTGTAGTTGAGGTTTTGAACTGTTGGACCTGCACAGTCCATACACACGTTTGGGTAACTTTTTGTTAAACTTAATGTTTTTTCCTCTCATTTGGTGTATAAATTTTATTCTTGAATTGAAGAGAGGATCTGTGGATTTTGTTTCCCCTTCACCTCAGCTGGCTTTTGGTCAGCATTCAAATCCTCTCCTATTCGAAGCAGGGTTGTATGAGCGCAGTGATTCAAATATCAGCAGGTATTGTGCTGTGGTGTCATTAATCTCTAGAGTCTGTATGGATGTTCATGGAGATAGCTATGCTTGTGGGGTGCAGTATGGAGAGCTGTTGGGGACACAGAACGAGTTTGAGGAGTAAAAGGGGTTTTCTTGGAGGTTATAGGGAAAGTAGAGGGGTCGGAGAAGAAAAAATGGATGATGTGTGTGTGTCCAGTCTGTGTCTCCTCTATGCCTCGATTAACGTCTTGCTTCTCAGTTGTGTCCTGAGTTGTGAAGCATGTAAAGCTATTGGAGGCTCTACAGGCTCGGCAGACCCTTCTGGTGTGTGGCATTGCTTTTGGCATCTGTTCAAATCTGGACATCTTAGCACCTCTGCATCTGCCTTTTGCAGCTCTGTGGATTGATTTGGCACTGCCCTTGATGTAGTAGTGTCCTTTTTGCTCTATTTCAGGTGTGGTCTCTAAGGAAGACTGCTCAGCAGCTTCAGCACTGAGTGGTAGAGCAGTGTCCAAGGCATAGCCAAATCTGTTGTTTGCCTCTGAGTCAACCCTGACTTGTGGGGGGCTGAGGGGGCGTGTTAGCATACATCATCCATGTGCTGAACAGGGATTGTTTTCAGGATACAAAGGCCAGCACTTCTTCTGTGGCTGTTTTAACTCTCACTGGCATAAGCACAGTTCACCATCAGCAGAGGAAGTGGTTTCCCATTAACTCCCAGTATGGCCAGTTACTGCAGTAGATTGTGTAAGTGCATAGTGAAAGATTAGGAAGAAAGGAGCATCTTTATCAGTGCTCTGCTCCTTTTCCTTTTCTCTATGATGCCTTCATTGCTCTGCATACTTTGTGCCTGGTATCCCATGAAAATGTTTTCCAGGCCTGTCTGTAGGGCTTCCTAATATCTGAAGAAAGCAGATGGAAGGCTTCCTTCACAGTTCTGATAGCTTTGGAACCAAGGATGCCCAATGCACTGCATGGCTATCACCAGAAGTATTGCAGACAGTGAGATGAGAGGCTGTGGTGAAGTGATTTACAGATGATAGGCACTTGCCAAACTCCTACCAGCTTTGCTTAACGTCACATACAAGTCTGGTAACTTGCCATCATAGAATCCCAGCTGGGTTTGGGCTGGAAGGGGCCCTAAAGCTCCTCCAGTCCTGACCCTGTGCTGCAGGCAGGGATACCTTCCACTAGAGCAGGTTGCTCCAAGCCCTATCCAGCCTGGCCAACTGTCTTGGCTGTAACTCCATATCACTCATTTGAGGAGTGAGTGGGATCCTAGAAGTGCTTCTGTTCTACCTCAATGCAAAAATCAATTGGCAAGCACAGCCAGTATTAACTGTGTGGTATCGTGAGGGTGGCTGCCTCACTGCATTGAGATGAGCTAAAGCCTTTTGCACGCTCTGGATGCCCAACCTGAAGTGTGGTGGCTGAGAAGTAATGATACCTTAGACTGTTCTAATTCAGCTCAGATTTGATTATCCCCTCAAGCAAGATTAGCATTGGGTTGGTGATACCTGCCTCAGATAACATGCTCAGCTCTCAAGCAAGCTGCGACTAGAGGAGTTTTAATAGGAGTTGTTTATGTACAGGAGCTTAGGCTATTCTTTGGGCTAAGTGAGTGTGTTGGCCAAAAGTATTAAAATAACCACACAGTTCTTCTTCAAGCCTGGGGTAATTAATTCTTCCATGGCAGCACTGAGAGATTCAGTGAGAAGCAAATTTCACATTGAACCTGGAAGGTTTATGCTGAACTTTCAGAAGCAACTTGAAGATTTGCAAGTCTCCAGTGCTTAGATTTGTGCTTAGACTGAGCTCTTGCATCAGGTGAAGCATCCATTTACTGTTATTCTGGAAACACAGTGGTGTCAATCTGGATTTACAGTTGGTAAACTGATTGCAGCAAGAGGAGGGGATGAGCTGAGCAGGCATTGCTGCTGGAACTGTACGTGACCAAACTTTGGATGCTCTTCCTGTAGTGGGAGCCCTGCATTCAAGAAGGAACTCCATCCTCTCAGGTTGACCTTAATTTTATTCCCCCAACAAAGTTTTATGGATTTATTCCTCTTGCTGGTGGAATTGGAATTGAAAGCACATACAGAATTAAACACTTGCAGTGACTTAAGAGCAGGAGTGCCCAGCTGAGCATCAGGAGGCCATGAATTCACCTCAGTTTTTAACAGCTTTTGTGTTAACTCTGGCTGCTTCATGGCTGTCTCTAAGAGCTGTTAAACAGAACTGTTGTTTTGCAGCTGGAGATGTTTGGTGTGCTTAGACTTGAGGGGATGACCAAATCTGCAGCAAGATACCGGAGAACCAGAGTCTGAAGCTGTACAAGAAAATGAGCTTCCCATGGTGGTGGTTTCAGCCCAGGCTTCCTCAGGCTGCTGGAACCTCACCTTTCTCCCGTTGCAGGAAGAGCTCTTGAATGGTACAGAGTTCTGGAAAATGCTGTGCTTGGTAGTTTGAAAGTAGGAATTGTTCTGGGATTTTCAACAAATAATGTGAGAGGGGGAGAATGCACAGTAGGAACAGTTGGTTGTTCTTTATTAGAAGAAACATTCCAACTTATTTCAGGTGGAGGAAGTTTGGCTTGTGGAAATTCCTGTGACCGCTGTGATTTGCCCAACCTCTTTTTGAACCCACTCTTTTCCTCCATATATATTGTGACATTGAGATTAATATTGTGGTCAAGTACTTCAGTTCTTCCTAATACTTCACTTTAGACTGTTCCCCAGATAATGGCCATTTTTTCCTCCTTCTCCATATTATAAGAAAAAGGTAGTAACTGCTTTTGATTTATTTTCTTCAAACTATTCATGACTTTCCAGACCTCCATCTTATTTGTGTGAGCCCATTCCAGTGTGGAATACACCCGTTGTTTTGTGCACTTTGTTTTGTTTTTCCTTTCATGTCTTCATTTCCTTCATTAACCACATATAACGATCCATGGAAGAATTGTCTTTGTTCAAGATCTAGAACTGATGTGAGATGTTTTTTCTCTTGCAGGTATAATATAAGATGTCTAATGGTTATGAAGATCACATGGCTGAAGATTGCAGGGACGATATCGGTAGGACAAATCTAATTGTGAACTACCTCCCTCAGAACATGACACAGGATGAGTTGCGGAGTCTATTTAGCAGCATCGGTGAAGTTGAATCTGCAAAACTTATTCGAGACAAAGTTGCAGGTATGGTCTAGTGTGTAAGCAGTTGTCACTTGGTGGTGGTGGGCTGCTCGAGCTAATGCTTGACTGAGTGCTGTTTAATGTAGAAATACTAAATGTCTGTGTGTGTGTAATCACAAGGAAGGGCTAGATTGCTCCTTGGGTCAGGCTGGGTATCTGTCAATAGGTGGTGAGCAGTTGTATTCTCTCCCCTTGTTATTTCCCTTATCATTATCATTGTTGGTAGTAGCAGCAGTGGTTTTGTGATATACCTTAGTTACTGGACTGCTCTTATCTCATCCCATGGGATTTACATTCTTTCCGTTCTCCTGGCCTGAACCATGCCAACATGTAAAATCATCATGAAATAGTTTCCTAAGATACTGATTTCTTTGGCTAATTTGATAGTTGAGCATTCAGCCTAGATGTTGTCAAACAGTTTGAGATGCTCGGAAGCAGAGGCTTGCTCTGGAGGCTCCTTTTGCAGGGACGTGGGAACACTTTCTTTAAGGATAGCAAACCCTTCTTCAGCTGTCACGGCTAAGCTACACCTTAGACTTTCAACTCAGCACAAAATTGCCTCTGTGGGAGGTAAGGATATGTGAAAAAAGAAGCAAGGCATGTCATTACTTGCAGTTTCAGAGTCTACTTCACACTGTTCCCTGTAGCACTGAATCCCCTGGTAAAGTCTGGTTAACTTTAACTCGAAGCTTGACAGTGCTGGGTAGTTTAAAGTCCAAAGCATGTGCTTGTGTGCTTCAGGTTTTTCCTAACAGCCCTGAAGAAACAGAAGTAAAATCCCTGTTGGAATTGCCTAGTCCTTGAGTGCTTGTGGGCAAAATGTTTGCTTTTCTTTAAAGTGCTGGCAAGTGTTGAGTTCTGCATGGTATTTAATTTAGTAGCTGCTCGAATTTTGTTGCTACTTGCAGCACCGTGAGGAGCAATTCCCAGGCTTGGAGTTTGGAATGGCATGCTATTAAACCTTTTCTTTGGAGTTGCCTTTAATGTCTGTATTTGCAGTTAAAAATCACTGTTTGATAGTGCTTACTCTTCATAAAACAATGCCTGATATGTATCTTTTTTTTTCTCAATTAATTCTCTGTTAATGAAACGTGTAGGGCAGAAAACGTCTTCTCCCTAGAATAAAGCTTTTAATGACTGACTGAAGTAGCCTTCGCTTTCTGGAGGCTCATTACTTTGGTTCAAAGATCGATTTGAAAGCCAAAGTTTTGTTTGGCTTCCAATCTTCATTATGAACAGAATATAGATCTGGTTGGGCTTTATTAGGATTACAGCATGGGACTGAACAATCTTCTGTTCCACATATTAGATTGTGCTTACAAAATTTATAGAAACTCTTTGAAACAACTATTTACCCTGGATGTTGTTGCTGATGGGCACCTTAGGAAGTGGGAAGTGGCAGCAAACCACAGTGTCAGCTTCCATTCCTCACTCTGAGTTTCCTGCTTTGTGTGCGCATGGATTAGAGCAGTTGCTATTAGTCTAGCGATGCATATGTGGTGGTGTTTCAGATGTGGGACCTTCTTTGTTCCTTGCAGCAAGTGTGAAGAGAAGCTTGTGTACAACAGATCAATCAGGGTGCAGTGCTCCTTTAGCTCTTCCTTATCACGTTGGAAAGACTGGGAGCTGGTCTCTTCATTCCCCAATTTGTATATTGCATTCCTAAGCACTTCCAGACATGGCTCTGCTTAACTTGTGATGAGGAACAGTGAGCAAATCATGGGCTGTTGCTCACTGTATTTGTATTTGTGGTGAGTACATCTTGGACACCATAAGAGAACTATAGAACTGATAGTAGACATCGTTCTTTCTGTCAGATCTTCAGGCTAGCACTAGCCATCCCTTGGGGCTTTGAGCCTGCGGAAACATTAGAAGGTCATTTCCCAATATAGTGTGGCAGAGTGTCAAGTGTGAGATGCAGCTTCTCAGTGTTGCGTTTCCTGGCCTCCTGTGATGATTGCTGAGCTGCCGCTGACCTAGGGGAATTGATAAAATCCTCTCTTCCTGTGGCTCTTCTTCTGGGGTGAGAGTAAGGAAAAGTGCTGGGATTTGTCCAGTCAGGCTGCATACTGATCAGACTGTAGCCTGACTTCAAATAGTGGAGCCAAACCTGTGCTCTGCACTGATTTCCTACCCAGCAATGTGTAGTGTTAAGTGTCCTCTTTCTTGGAGCAACTCTGCCTCCTACCAGAGATGATTCAGCGTAAGAAATCTGTCCTGTACTGTATTTTGCCTTGAGAGTGCTTGACTTTGCTGGGACATGCAGGTTCTGGGGTCTGGGTTTCCAGCCCATCTGCTGTGCTGGGCATCTTTAAAGTGTTTCTCCTCCTTCAGTATCTGTTAATGCAGAAGTGTTTGGGCCACCCTGTACTGCAAGAAATTCAGCAATTGTAGATGCAGAGTCGTATCAAGGTGTCTGTGCACAGTATGGATGCTTCTAATCAATGGCTGTACATGTTCTGAGGGAACCTGGTGATCTTTAGCCTGCTCTTCATGCAGGTATTCACAGGCTTTTAGTCCTCCTTTACCAAATGCTAAAGCTGCAAGTTACTCTGCTCTGAGTGAGTTGTATTTAGTTTCCCTGTCTTCCCCTGTGAAGTGCTGGTGCTTTCAAACCCAACTAAAGCTCTGGAAAGACTGGGTTAAGCTTTTTGCGCATGTTAAGTGTCTCAGCCTGCTGTGGGATCCAGTTGTTGCTCATGGGACCCATAGCCTTGCTCTGAGTACCTGTGGACAAGTTTGTGCACCTCTGCACAAGTGTTCTGTCTGATGGCAGTTGTTTTTTTTTGGGAGGTGTCCAACACCTTAAGAGTTGTTGGTTCCCTTCCTCACACCTTTTGTACTGTTTGAGCAGAGAATAAGGTGTCCCTGTGATACAACTTCCTACTGTAGGAAACCCAGGATATTGAATCCCAAACTGGTTTGTGTTGGAAGGGCCTTCAAAGCTCATCCAGTTCCAACCCTGTCCTGCAGGGACACCTCGGAGGTGGGGAGAGTCAGGAATGAGCTGGAAGCTGCAGCAGTGGCTCAGGGAGCTGGGGAAGGAAGCAGGGACATGGACAGAAAACCAAGTGATGCTCAAAAAGAAAACGAGTGCCTCTTTCATGAAAGGGCTTTTGTCACGAAAACAAAACTAGATTCTTTCAGCTGAAGGAGTAGAGTAGTTTGCTTAAAACGAGGTTTTCTGGTCACTTTGTTAATTATTCATCCACATAAGGACCTACTTGTTTCTTCTTTTCTGTCTTTGCTTCTGGAGTACATTTGCATTTATGTATGTGCAAACTTCTGAAAGGCTTTTTTAGAGGTTTATTTAGTTACTTTCCACTAAAATAATCTGAAAACTCTCACAGCGCTGCCTTCTTTTGCAGGATAGGCTTCTAGCAGGCTCTTAACATCATAGTAAAGCAAATAACTTGTCTGCTTGCTTGGAATGAACACTTGACATTCATCATAATGCTGTGTAAATGCTGATTCCTTGTATATTTTTTGGCATATCCTAAAAGGAAGGGAATTTTTACTGTTTAGGAGGAGGGAATATCATCAAATCACAGGGCTGGAAAGGACCTTAAAGCTCTTCCAGCTCCATTCCCCTGCTTTCTTTTTGTCAGAGTAAACTTACATAAAGTAGAAGTACATGACTCGTCTGCATTCAAGAGGCATTTTCCCTCTTCAGCTCCATCCTGTGTTTGGGACACTCACTGCTCGTTAGCCATGTTGGATTTATTAATGATTGAAAACTCTTTTCCCTCTTGTCTCCAGGAGTGACAGCTGGGATAGTTCCACAGACATTACCAGCCTGATGACTTCTTACTGGGTGTTTCTGTGTTGGTGCTTTCTCTCTCTGCTCTTTATCTACAAAAGATTGAACTTTGTTCAATTCTTGCCTTTTTTTCCACCCCCATTAAGTTTTCAAGGCTGTTCAGCATCAGTATTTTTTGTTTATAGGACCTCTGCAGCTGCCTGATACACACTGGCCTTGGAGACAGAGGATGTCCACAGTGCAAATGGAAGAGCTCTCAGTTACTCCTCATGATGCATGCCAGCCCTGCGATACTTCTTTGGCTTATTTACATACCTACTGTGTAGATTATGTTTGAGTTCCCCTTTTCTTCTTTGTGTTTCTCTGACATTGATGGTGATAACTTTTTGTTGTTAGGTTTAATTTCAAAAGATGTTTTTCCATGTAGGACACAGCTTAGGCTACGGCTTTGTGAACTACGTTACTGCAAAAGATGCTGAAAGAGCAATAAACACACTGAATGGCCTCAGACTTCAGTCAAAAACTATCAAGGTAGGATGTCTGAATTTTCTTATTCTTCTGTGAAGTGGCTTTCTAATAACCTCCATTCTGCTGGGGAGGCTTGTGTGCTGGACTCTGGGATGAGAGCGGTAAAGTGAGCTGTTAAAGTCTCTTGGGTTTTGGAACAGCTTCCTGTTCAAAGATTCCCTTTCTTCATTCACACTGTTTTAACAACAGCAGCTGGGATCATTACAAACTGTTGATAGGCTTTTGAACTCATATGCATCTCAGCTACTTGATGGTCTCTTTGAAATCATGTTAATGCACATGTACTCCTTTTCCAAAATAACAGCTACTGGGTGTGTAGGAAATCACACGTCCTGAGGTGATCGTAGAATTCTGGAACAGTTTGGGTTGGAAGGGACATCAAAGCTCCCCCAGTTCCAGCCCCCTGCCACGGACAGGGACACGTTCCACTGGAGCAGCTTGCTCCAAGCCCCTGTGTCCAACCTGGCCTTGAACACTGCCAGGCAGAGGCAGCCACAGCTTCTCTGGGCACCCTGTGCCAGCGCCTCAGCACCCTCACAGGGAAGAGCTTCTGCCTAAGAGTTATGTTTTCCTCAACAACCTTCTTTTTTTCCTTTTCAAAGGTTTCCTATGCTCGTCCAAGTTCTGAAGTTATCAAGGATGCTAATTTATATATCAGTGGGCTACCACGGTCAATGACACAGAAAGATGTAGAAGATATGTTTTCACGTTTTGGCCGCATCATCAACTCCCGTGTGCTTGTGGATCAAACTACAGGTGAGTTCTATTGCATTACTTGTTGTGTATAGCACATTTTCTGGCAGATCCTCAACTAAATTAGACTTCTAAAAACTTACTATGACATCTGGTGTCAAGCACTGATACTGTTTTCATGAGGTATCCTTTTCCAATGGTGTTTTTAAAGCACAGAAGGACTTCTGCTAGTTTATAATCCGAATCAGACCATATTTCATGCCCTTATTGTCAGTTTTACCAGGCTGATTTGCCAGATTTACTCTCTTGCTATTGCTGTAGTGCACTGTACTTCTGGGCAGTGTCTCTAATCTGGAGTACTAATGTTACCTTTACTTCACACATACACATCTATTACCCACAGGTAAATTCCAGGCCATAGTTCTATATTAAGAAGCAAAGCAATGTGTTTTGTCTCCTATACCAACCTGGAACTCACTCAGACAATTTTCTCATTTTCTGAAACATCTGAGGTATCCCACAGCCCTCTGTGGTTACTGCCAATCATACACTTAGTCCTTCCCTCTTGAGCTTGCTGCATGGATTTTGTGTATTAAATATCATGAGAAAGAGGAGGGAGCAGTTGTTTAGTTAAGCACTCGGCTCAGGACAGACCAAAGTTAAGGATTTCCTTTGTAATGTTAATCCTGACTCCATGTTATAAAGTGTTTTCAGAGAGTTTTAATTTCTTACCTAATTATTTCAGCCTGTACTCTATGAGGAAAATCCTTTCCTGGAGAGCGCTAGCTTTGGTATCTCTATGGTTCTGTCTCGTAGAACTGCCTGTCTAGATGACAGCTGGAAAAGACTTTTAGAGCACAGAGAACACATTAGAAAGGGGTCCTCCCTCTGCCAGTGGAGTCGGGATCACTTGCATCTGTCTGACAGAGCTATAAAACGAGATGGCAGAAGTCATACAATTAAAATCTCTCCAGGAATAATTGTGTTTTCATGAAGTGTGCTGAGGCATGATGCTGTCTATATCAGTGTCAGCTCAGAATATGATACTTGCTTTTAAGTAACCTTAATAATCTATTGTTTGAAGAATGGATTCTGTTTACAATATAAAGTTGAATGGAAGCCTAGCCTAGGTTTCCTTTCCCTTCAGACTGTAGCCAAGCATTGGCTTGAAAACTTGGATTTCACATCTTGATCTAGTCCCAGTTAGGAGAAGCAGTGTTCTGGTGTGCTTTCAGTCATAGCCGCTCAGCAGAGGCTGTTCTCCAGCTTCAGAGAATTAATCTGTTTAACAATGTGCTTTCTACAACACTTACATTTTAAATGAAGGCTATGGTAGATCCAAGTGAGCACCACTAAGATGAGCAACATGGAAGTTGAGAGGAAATACCAGTATGCTGGGCTCTGGGATAGGCCTTGCTGACTTCCAGGTGATGCTGGTGTTCTGTTCCATTCAGTGGTGGGGCAGATCATAGAAACCTGGACTTGGATTGGATGGAAAGGACCTTAAATCCCATCCAGCTCCAACCCCTGCCATGGGCAGAGACACCTTCCACTAGAGCAGCTTGCTCCAAGCCCCGTCCAACCTGGCCTTGATCAAATGGTATTTATTTGTCTTTTGTTCCTTAATTTTGTACTTTATTCTCCAGCTGTTGAAGAACCATCAATAAGTGTAGAGAACTTGCAAGTCGTGCCCACAGAAATATTTAACAGTTTTGGTTTTCTTTTGCTTTCAGAGTTATTTTGAGTTTATCTTGAACTTCCCTTTGGTTTATTTATTGTTTTTTTTTTTTATTGGTTTGGTTAAAAGGTTTGTCCAGAGGGGTCGCATTTATCCGGTTTGACAAAAGGTCAGAAGCAGAAGAGGCAATTACAAATTTCAATGGTCACAAACCCCCAGGTTCCTCTGAACCCATTACAGTGAAGTTTGCAGCCAATCCTAACCAGAACAAAAATGTGGCTCTGTTATCCCAGCTGTGTCATTCACCAGCTAGAAGGTTCGGAGGGCCGGTGCATCACCAGGCGCAAAGATTCAGGTAGGTTAGGAAGAATAATGCATTTAAGGCTGTGCTGCTATTCCCGTGTCCGTCTGGGAAGCTCTGCAGTGATCTCATTGTGTGTGAATGAATACGGAGTGCACTCTGTGTCCTGCAGTGTTCTGTAAATAAAACTGTTGAATTAAAGTATGATGAAAGTAAAAATCTTACTTGTAAAATTCATATTTAAGTTAATTATATCAAGGGACAAACCCTATGGTGGCTGTTTCTGCAATTGAGTGTGTAGTGAGATGCAGGAAGCAGCAGATTCCAGGTGGGTGTTGTGAGGTGCTTGTCTCAACAGATCCCCAGGCTGTAGTCCATCTAGGTGAATATCGATGTAAGTTGCAACTTCATTCAAGCTCTGACCCGTTGGTTCCAGCAGGAGGGTGTCATAGTAAAATAGGAAAACCTTATTCCTGACGGGGAGATGCAGCAGGATTTCTGCCTACATCTTGAGCTGGGCAGTGCCCTTGAGTCCTCAGAAGTTCGGTAAGATCATTGAGTAATTACAACACCCCGCCTGTTCCCAGAGCTGTGGGAGGTACGGTGTGTTTTGCCTTTGAGAACTGCTTGGAATATGAACTGTTGGAATTTGAATTGCTTTAGTTGCTTAAAGGAGGGTGGTGGTAGTTGGACGGTGCACTGGAAAATGCATTACATATACTTACTGTCTTGGCTTTGTTATGTATTCATATTTCTTAGGGTGGTGTTTCTCTGTGGAGAATTTACTTTTCTTTCTTTTTCCCCTCCAGTTAGCTCAGTAAAACTGGACTAAAAACTCCCATAGCTTTTTACAGCACTATTGTTCCAGTGACCTTCCTATAATGCTTTAGCATTTCAAGAACAGCTCAGTGTGATGTGTCTCCAATGAGAATCATTGTCATCTGTTGTTTTCCACTAAGGCTGATTGAACAGGTTGCCCAAAGAGACTGTGGAGTGTCCATTCTTGGAGATGCTGAAAACCTGGCTGGAACGGACCTCAGCAACCTGCTCGAGGTGCCTCTGTTTGGAGCAGGGAGGTGTTCTAGAAATTTCCAGAGGTTCCTATCAGCCTTGGTCATTGGTTGTGACTGTGGCCCAGGCAAGTTGAATGCAGGCAGCTCCTCAAATCTCATTTCCCTGAAGCATTCTTCCAGATCTCTGCACCCAGATGAAGCAAGGAATGCAATTCTGTGTTGTTGCAGTTAGGTGAATTGTGTCTTGCATCAGCCAGGGCTTTGTTGTGTCCTGGTCCTGGTAAGATCTTGAGGCTTTATGTCTCATGTTTTCATTCTTAATGTAATCGGTCGTTTTCATCATCCTTCTTCCACAACAGCTTTAAGAGGCATCAGAGTAAGCAGTACAAATAACATTCACATCCATAAATAAGGTACCAAATAACCTTAATTCTGTCCTCATTGCTCAGAAACAGTAAAAATGATTCATGTGTTAATACTTGCAGGAGAAACTAAATTTTAATGCCCAGTTCATTTATGATGTCAGTAAGAGCAGCATTAATGGTATTTGTGTGCATTTCTTATGTTTCGACATGGGTTCTCCCAAGCGGAGATGAGAGAGAAGACCTTGTGTCTCTCTCTTCCATCCCTAATGTGTGGTAACTGCCCACTTGGGTTGTCTGAGCCCAGTGCTTATTTGTCAACACATTTTGGCTGCCTTCTGCTTGCTGATTGAAAAAAAAGCTCAAGTTTTTGAGGTAGTACAGATTGGCAGAGGGAGTAGTGGAGCAGCAGCCACGTTCTTATGAGTACACACAGGCACCATCCCATAGGCTCTTCTTATTTTACTTCCCATCTTTGGTGTGAACAGCAAGTTCTTCTATGACTGTTCCTTAAAGGACGCTGAAGGTCAAACTGTGGTAAACCTTGGGAACCTTAGTTTGGACTGAGTCTTGGTTTTGTGTGGTGAACAAAACATGATGGAAGGATAAGCTGCTTCCAAAGAGCTCACGGTCTGTGTAAATTACAGTTGTGGGCTCTGCTACTTAGAAGTTGAATTTGTATACTGATATTTTGATTACACTTCATCTCGTTCCATCCTAATCCCTGTAAATCCAGGATTAAGCCGTTGGTATCTCTAATTTATAATTATTAATTTCCTACAGATATCACTCAGACCCTTTGTTTAATCCTTTGTAGTTCCTGTGGTATTTGTGGCTCACATCAGGAACTGGTCTTAATACCTCATCCCACCAAAGTGCTGTGCTGGCCTGGCCTGAGGCACAGTCTGACATGCTCTCTGCTTTCATCCCAAAGGAAGGACACTGTGGTGTGGGATTGAGTTTGGAGGAGAAAAGGACCACTGGGGGCGAGAGCTTAGATGAAATAGCAGTCCTATAGGTATTGAACTCTGATGAAATGAAGGAGTTCGGCTCTTAAAGCTGGAGAAGGCTGGCCAAAGGCCCTCAGGGTCCTGGCCTTTTCCCTTCACCAGAGCTCTGTGCTGTTAATTTTTTTTCCTGTAGCTTGCATTCAGATTCATTGTCATCCTGCTGCTCTTCTGCAAGTGGTTCCAGTCCTTGATGTCCTGTTGATCTGGGCTTGTGGACAGAGCCTGAGGCTTTACAGAAAGCAGGTTCAGAGCTACACTGACTGCTGGAACCAACATTGCACAATTAGTGATTTTCTGCTCCCCACACATGGAAGCAGGAACCGAAGGCTGGTGATCTGTTGAGACAAAAACATCCCAGATGTTAGGGAACTACATCCTACCCTCTCATTTCTCAAATGGGAACAAGCTACAATGCTGAAGGTGTCTGTCCAAAAAAGTAAGCGTATAAAGCATGCAAATACAGAAACAGTTTCCTATGAAAGCAGACTAAGCAGTAGATCTGTCACCTACTCATCAGATCACGTGGATTACCACCTGCTGATACTCTTTAACTGCTTTTTCAATTCTGACTGTAGTACAAGGATTCCCAAACTTGGATTTCCTTGGGGCTGGCCAACAGTGTGAGCATCAGTGAGTATGTGCAGCATGAGCTGAGGTGTGGCCACACTGGGCTTAGAAACACCAGCAGCAGGTAGCCAGCAGGGCCACAGCCAGACTGAGCCAAGTCGGGAAGGGGTCTGCACCACTGAGACTCCCCCTGCTCTGGTGTAGGAGCATCTCATAGCTCAGGTGTCCAAGGAAATGAGCTGTCTTTGAGTACCAGACAGCCTGGGGCAGGGGAGATGGTGACTGCGTGGTTCTCTTGTATGAGTGCATCAACCAAAGTGCCACACTGAACAAGAGCTGACTTCCCTGTGGGCATGGGTGGGCTGCTGCAGCTCTGCTTCCCTTCCTTCTGATGCACACTGTCTTGAGCCCTCCCTTCTGTCTAAAGACAGCAGCAGCTCGTCTCTTGGTACAGGGCAAGAAAAAAGTCAGTGGGGAAGTGTTTGGCACTTAATGCAGCGTTCACTGCCCAGACATCCATTCCCTGTTTCCTCCAGGTCAGCAGAGAATCAGGAACTGCCACCCCCATGTTCTTGGCAGAGAGCAGCACGTGTACCACTTTTAAGTGGTTTGCATATCACCAGTGGTACACCACAGTTTGGGAACCCCTGGTATAGTATAATTATATTTCTACAATCACATGTCCTCACATTTTTTAAATAATACATAAGCTCAGTTTCATAAAATTGAGGTTTTAACCTTAACTTTCACATTTCCTGACCTTTTGAGTGCTTAGCTTGCAGCCATAATAGTGCCTTAAAATACTCTGAAGCTTTGAATTACTAGGGTGGAGGCCAGAAATAGAATAAAGGGGAGTTAGAGATACGGGTTATAGGAGAAAAGAAAATAATACAAAGCAAGATATAGAAAGGAGAAGGGGTTGTCCTATTTGTTATGCATAAATACTGGGGTACAGTGCAGGGAGGCAGGTTTAGGAAGGGTTTGTTGGTGACTTAAACCCCACTTCAGTAAAGCCAGAGAAGTTTTCCTAGGATGAAGTTGGTGTAAAATTACTAAGACAACCATACATGCCTCCTGCAATTGTAAAACTATGTGACTTCAATGTGGTTTGCTGGTTTGATGTTTAGAAGCTCCTACAGTTAGAATATCTCCAGAACTGTGTATTCAGGATTAAAAACCTGAGATTTTAATTCCGTAGCTCGGAATGTGGGACGTCACAGCCACTGAGAGTTGGCTGAGGAAGTATTAATATTTCCTTAGCTGCCTAATAGCTGGGGCTGATTGAGTAACCTGCTGTATGGGGGGGTGGGGGGAGGTTGCTTCTGTTCCATACAATAAGAAATTTAATTTGAGAAACACACAGTCTCTACTCCTAAACCCAAAGAGTCTCCTCCCTGCCCTGCCCCAGCAAACCCCACAAAACCCTTTGGCTTATGACTTCCCAACGTATTTTAGAGGTGAGAAAAGGAGGGTGATGGGATGCAGACTCCTTGAGGGAAGTAAGTGGGGGGTGGATTGAAGCAGGCTGGGACCTCTGGGGAGGTGTTGCCTGATACCTGCACTCAAGCAGTTGTGCATCGATGCCATGGAGTGCTCTTCACAGCCTGGCTGAGCTTCAGGTACCCTGTGAAAGCAAGCACCTAATCTTACATTGCAACTTCTCTGTTGCCTCCCTATTCCTAAGGATAGTTCCCTATTAACAAGCTAGTTGGAATACTTAACATTGATTCATTTTTTTTTTTTCCTGGCAGCTGTCAATTTTGATTGTCAATTTGAATGGGGGAAGCATTTCTTTCTGGCCGTTTTGATGTCCATGTAGAGAATATTGATGCTCAGTTGCTTCCCATTCGAGTGAATTTGCTGAATTGAATTGAACTTTTACATGAAATATTGTGCTTTTTATTTGCTAGGTTCTCTCCTATGGGTGTAGATCACATGAGTGGGCTTTCTGGTGTAAATGTTCCAGGAAACGCATCTTCTGGCTGGTGTATCTTCATCTACAACCTTGGTCAAGATGCTGATGAGGGAATCCTCTGGCAGATGTTTGGCCCCTTTGGTGCGGTTACCAATGTGAAAGTTATTCGAGATTTCAACACCAACAAGTGCAAAGGTTTTGGTTTTGTGACCATGACAAACTATGAAGAAGCTGCAATGGCCATAGCAAGTCTTAATGGCTACCGCCTGGGGGACAAAATCTTACAGGTTTCCTTCAAAACCAACAAGTCCCACAAATAACTTGCTCGTGCTTTTTGTATGGAATAGATTTAAGTGAGTGACAGAAGTTGAAACCTTCTTCTTTTTTGTTTTTGTTTTTGTTTTTTTTTTTTTTTAGTGTAAAACTCATTTTGCGCCAACTTTCACAAGTGTTTGTCTTAGTCTAAATGAGAAGTGAAAAAGGTTTTATGTTCTGGGATGCAACTGACATGTTCAAATGTTTGAAATCCCACAATGTCAGACCAATTTTAAGTTCCTTTTAAGTTATTTCATTTGCAAACATGTTTCAAAAAACCCCTGAAATCTGAAGTCTATTGCATTAACAAGACCCTCTGGATGGTGGTAAAATTGAAGCATGCTTTCACTTATGAGACTAACATTTGTCCCATTGAATTTTGTCTGCAAAAACTGGAATTTTCTGCAAAATATCAGGTTGACTGAATTAATTTTCTTGGGGTTTTTATGTTGCTGTTTCTCCCACCCTTTCCCCGTGACCTTCTTCTCTACCCCTGACTTGGTAGCATGGAAGAAAAGTTGAGAAATACTAATGTTTTAGTAGACAGTCATTTGTTTGCTCAATTAATATTCATTTACTACGTTATGTAGTTGAGGATTAGCTTTTTAAGTCAAGGTCTTGTAAGTAGTAGCATGCCAGCATAACTTTTAACACCATTGAGGAGGTAAGTTGCACACTGAGCAGTGGCCAAGCTGTCCAATTCAAAGGTTTTAGAAGCATTTTACTTGTAAAATCCACTTTCTAATAGGAATGGACCAAAGAGTTTCCAAGAAACTCCTGGAAGATTTCAGAGTCAAAATGAAGCTCCAAAAAGAGAGTGCGAATCTTACGTTGCTACTTGATCAACCTCAATCTCTTCTGTCCAGATACTTAATGCATGGTGCACTACTTACTGGTACATTATAATGCAGCAAGATACTTACTCATTTTCAATGATCATTATAGTTTGAATTTCTTTGGTAGTTCTATTTTGTAAAGGAAAAAAAAATAACAGTTATAAACATTTGAGCATTGTATTTCTCGCATCCCTTCTAATGAGTGCTAGATTTTTCTATTTCAATAGTTTTTTGTTTTGACAACTAGCTTTATTGAACACTCAGCAGAAAAGTACTTACCTACTTGCAAGTTAGATATTAACAAAAGAAAAACCCCCTTTGATTTGTAGATTTAAAGATTAATCCCCCAAGTTTTCTGCAGACTGCCTTGAAACTTTGAGTTGTTCTGTTTCTGTTAATTTTCTTTTGCTTTTTTGTGTTTTTTGTTTGTTTTTACTTTTGCATTTAAGAACATTAAATTTGATTTTGTTTTGCTCAAATTTTGTTTTGTTTTTTATTTTCTGTTCTTTTTTTGCTGAGTATTGCACACAGTGTCCAGCTTTCAACGAGTGTTGCTTTAAAGAACTCTAGTTTCTCTTGAAGGGTTTATCAGTTATTCCTTTGACAGAGAAGTAAAAGGAAGAGGGTTGTGAACCAAGAGCACTACAAGAAATCTGTCACGTAGAACTTGTATGCCACAGGCTGACATAACCCTGCAGGTTGCTCTTTGGTAGGAAATCTGACAAGGATTGCTCCGTGGAGTAAAGGGTGTGTAAGGATACTGGGCATGACTAGAGACTTATCTGCACAACCGTCAGGTCCAGTGTTCACGCTCCGTTGGCAAAAGGTAGAGCAAACAAGAGACGGGGTCAGGGCAGTTTTAATGCAGTGTCTCCTTTTGTTGCATGAACCTCTACCAGTCCCTAAGCTGACTTTCAAATGGCAGAGGCCCTTCCATGCCTCCTGCTTGCATCCCTCCATCCCTGGCTGACCATGCCTTGCATTCACAGTCATTTCTTCTCTTTCTGCAATGGGACCTGCAGTCTTGCACAGCCCAAAGACAGCCCATCTCCTTTGATCACCTTCAGCACTCTCCAGTCCTGTTCACAACCATCTCTTGAGAAGCACCATGGTTTGTACAGCAGTGGCTGTGACAGAGCAGCTGACTCCCACCCCTCAAAGTGTACTTTCCAGCAGTCTGTTCCAGATGGTTCCACTAACTTGTCATCAGTCTTTTATTACACCAATAAATACTGCTTTTATGTGGAAAAGGAGAGATTCAGAAGCACTCAGGGGGTTTCTCAAGTTAAAACTGAGTAGTATAGAGTCCTCTCACTATGTCCCACATCTCTTAACCTCACACTGTCCTATTCCACAGGACAGTTGTTCCCAGCTTCCTGTCATTTTTTCTTGACTTATTTCATATAAGATTAATTCCATGCTAATTGAGAGTTGCTGATTTATCACAGCATTTAGGTAGGGGTTCAGACTTACAGTGAAGGACACCCTTCACTGTGCATCAGTGATCACTGCAGGTGTGCTGGCACTGCTCTGAGCTCTAAAACAGTTCGTGAAGACTTTTTGGCATCCTCATCATCTCCCTGCTTCTCTGATCTTCCATTTCTCTTCACTAAGTAAGAAGGAATCACAGGATGCTGTTTCAGTAGTGGTGCGAAAACATCTCTTGTAGGAACCATCTGATCCCAGCTTCCTTCTATAATTGCTGTGACAGCAGGTACCATGTAATTTCTGTGAGCAAAATGTTGCTGCTTGAGTCAGGAAAAGAAGGAAACAAACTCCTGCTAAAATAGCAAGAGCTGATACTAAAGTGTATGGTCTGCATCATAATAGTCAATAAATATTTGGCATAAATAGCTGAAGTCAAGGAAAGGTTGTCTGTATTCTTGCTGCTTTTGGTCCTAAATAAGAGCCATGTATCCTACTCGTAAAGACCAAAGGAAACTTCTGGAAATGAAACTAAACCCAGCCTTTTGAAGCTCTTCCTTGAACATACCTGCTTCAGGAGAGGGTTTGGCCTCTTGATCCTCAGAGTTTAGGAAAACTGTTGATACATTCTGCTTTTTCATCCTTTAATGTGATGAAATATGGATGTTTCTTTCAGGTGATGCTCGGTCACTGCTTACAGGATCTTTGTGAACCCAAAGGCCTGTCTCAACCCAGAGGACACTTACATTTCTCATGAGATGCAGTAGCTCAGTGAGGTAGAGTCTTGGTTGCTGGCTTAGGATGTGATGATCAGATTTTAAAGACCTGGTCCAGTCTGGAGATGTGCTGCTGGAAACAGCTCTGATAGAAATGTGTTTGGGTCCCCCAGAAGACGCTGGAAACCTCACAAGACACCCCCAGGTACTTGCTGCTGAAGGACCAGCTCTAATTCCTGATGAAAACACATAGTTGTGGCCCTGCTGCCGTTGCAGAGTCTCGTGTAGGTGCTGAAGAGAATGATGATGCCCTCAGGGGACAGGGTGAGGGTGCCAGCTTTTCTGAAGGCATCAGTCTGGATTTCGTGACTCTGCAGTTTGGGTGACACTGTTTTGTTTCTACATGTGTTCGATCAGATGGACAAATGCAGTGAGAGAAGAAGTTCAGCTGCCTTGTGTTTGAAAAGAAAGGGGAGAGAAGGCTTCTGCATCAATCTTATGGTCGGGGTAGCTACCTTCAGAGCTGAGGCTCTGCCAGGTGGGAATACAAACAGGAAGACTTGGGCCAGATGTTCCAATGGACCTGTTTGCTTTGGGTCCACTTGCTTTCACAAGGAGAACTTGTGTGCATGCCAACACTTGGCACTCCAGCAGAACCTGCCGTTGGCTTCTGCAGCCATTCTCAGTGGGGAGTCCCTGCTTTTCACTTGCTGGCCAGGAGCCATCTCCCCATCTGCAGTCAGGCACCTTTGGTGGCAGTAAAAAGGCTTCAATGTGCAAGGGCAGGGTCCTGTGCTGGGGCTTGGTCAGCCTTCAGGGGCTTGAATGTTCAACCAGTTACTGTTTGCAGGAAGCCTCACCAGCTTTTGAGTGTCTGGTGTGATTTTAATTGTTGCTTTGTCACTTTTGGATGTAAAGTCACTTGGATTATCTTGGTATTTCATTTGAAAGGGAAGTGCTGTTGCCCTTACTTGATCCTCATCTCTTTCTTTTGTTGGATCTGGCATTCCGAGAAGGCTTTTACCAGGTCATGGTGTGGCTGCCAGACACACTTGTTATAGGGCTTCCAGCACTGCACACGAGCAGTCTTCATTCCTTGCTGGACTGTGGAGCTTCACTCTAAAATGAGACAATGCCTGGTTAAATGCAGAACTGTCCTGACTGTGCTTGAAGACCACATCCAAAGTTCTCAGAGACATTCTGGACTTGAGTTGTGTTGTACAGAATAAAGCAAAGAAAAAAAAAAAAAGGAGATTTTCTTAGCATCTAAAATAGCTTGAATTTTGTCAAACTCAAAATTGCTTGGAGGCTTTATTGAGGCTTGGTCTTTTCCAGTCTGATGATTCATGATGTTTTTGTTCCTGCTCAGTAACTTACATTTGCTTCCCAGATTCCCACTATGAATGGAATTCACCCTGGTGCAAAAAGCTAGCCACAAGCCTACTCACAGTTTAAACCTCTTGATAACCATCTGCAGCTAGGGAAACTTCATGGTAAATACGGAAAAGGAAGCTCTGGTGTTGCTGTGTATCCTAAGCTGGCAGAGGCAAGTTCAGTTCCTTCAGATGAGGAGATGGCAGCATCAGAACCACTCTAAACGTGAGCAGAATCCAAGCAGCTGTGTGTGTTTAGCTCTCTTGTGACTGTTTTAGATGGCATCTTCATCCTGAAGTGTTGAAATTATTATAATGTTTGAGTTACATCATTATAAAGTTTGGTTTACTTGGTGCTGTGCTATCATCTCCTGTCTGGCAGGAGGGGATGGAGCCAGCACAGTTAATGTTGTCTCCTGTACCAAGCTGGTGCCAATCCCTCCACTTTCTGCTCTAGATCTGGGACTGAGAAGGACGTGAGGAGCCAGCTTTTAGAGCGGAAGGAGGAGTCTGTCCCCGTGGTGCTCTGTGTCCACACATCTTGTGTTCCTTCCCTTTGGTTGGTTATGAGTTTTTTGTCCATCTGTATCATGATAGCAGGAAAACACTGAAAACTGAGACACACGAGTCACTCAGGCTACATTTCTCATTGCAGTGAATATTAGTTGGTCAGCTTATGGTCACTTATATTTGTCCTGATGACCAAAGGGTGTCACTCTGGAGAGGGACACCTATTTTTATTTTTATAGGGACATTGGGTGTTGTAGTAACGTTCTTTATATGAAACAATTACAAATCTTAAACGAAAACTTGGCCTAGGTACCTTTCTATAAAGAATGTTGAGCAGTTAAAACCAAAATAACTGTGTACCTGATCCCTGATTTGGAATGCCAGGCTTTGGAAATGAATAGTCCTGATAGTCATCGGCTCCACCTGCCTGCAACATGTTAGAGGGTTTGTAACGTACAGCATTTGGTGAACTGCTGATGGTGAGCTCATGGGTCAGTCACAACAGTCAAACACAGTAACTTGACCTAACGCTACCTCTCTCATATGGTTACCATTTGGACTTCTATAATGAGGAGATTTGTCCTTTGGAATTCTGCCAGTGAAGCACCTTATTGTTAACAGTTCTACTTAGAGCTCCTAAGAATAGCTATAGAGCAAAGGGACCAAGTTCACATTCACCATAAGAGAGCCGAGCTCACTTAGAGCTCCCATAATGGGGCTGCACTTGGAATTTGGTTTGGTTTTTGGTTTTGTTTTCTTCCCCAAGAACAACGTTTGTCACCCTGGGTACTTTAATCTCTGTATTGCAAAGCAGATGAGTCTGTGCTGTAGGCAAGTTCCTTGGTACTTCTCACTGTTGGATGCTCATCACAATAGAACTGAGAGTTACAAAGGTCCAAAGGCAAATGTTCCTTTCTGATGTTTTACCTTATTGCTTTTCTATTTATTTATAAACTGGGGTTCATGAAGAAGGTCATGAGTCCCTCTTGCTTGTCCTGCACCTTGTGTGACTCCTCCATGATGCAGCTCAAGTGTCCACTCTTAGATGGATTCAATGCAGCCCTGGTTTTGTGGTGGCTTTTTCCTAGTAGGCTTGTGTAGTACAACTAAACCACCCCTCAAGTGTTGCTCTCTCCTTCTGCATGGTTTAAAACCAGCCGAAGCCTTTAGATGCTCTAAAGCCAAGCACAGCGCCCAGTGGAGGGATTTGCCTTGAAATCCTGTCCTGTTTTCCTGCCCCTGGCTGTGGTTATTCCTGTCTATCACACCCCATAAACCATCCACCAAGGCTGAGCTAAAACTATTTTTCTGTTGAGTGGAATTTTCAGCACTTAAATTCTTTTTGTTGGCAATGATGGAGAATGGGGGACAGCAGAACTGCCACCTGAAACCTTGGGACTTGCTTCTGGGCTCACCTTTTAGAGTCTCCTTTCTCATGCTGGTTGTTCCTTATTTTCCAACAGTTTTGAGCAACTTTTCCGTGGTACAGCTGAACTTTTTCACTTGGTCATTGAGAAGAAAAGGACTTGAGAAATTTGAAACATAAGTTGGGATAAAGCCTTTATTTGACCAGTAATTTTGAATAATCCTGTACTTCTATCTAGTGGTTTCATTGACTTAATTTCCCTTAACTTATGTACTCTTTTGTTCATGGATTAATCTGTTTGTGGGACAGAAGGTTTTATCAATTGTTTTCCATACTGTACAGTATATGGTTCAACATTTTGTATATTTAGTGTGGTTTTAAGTTATTGATTTGTTTTATATCAAATAATTTATTTTTCAGGTACCATTTTCATTTAAGCTTTGTTTTTACATGGGTTTCTTTTAAATAAAGTATGACACTGCTTTCCAAATGTCTCAAATGAACTTGAATCCCATTGTGTTATTTTGAGACGACTTTCTGTAAATTAACTTTCTTTTAGAAATACCTGCAAAAATGGACCAAGTTCATTGTTGGGTTGGAAATTTTCTGCAATTTGGAAAGAAAACCAGGAATTTTCATACTGAAACAGTTCAAAGGTTTGTTGGGTGAAGCAGCAGCTTTGTAGAAGCCTGTGGATGGAATAAGGAGCACTGCTTTCTAGTTGCTCTTTTCAGAAGTAAAGGAAGCAGCACCAGGGGGTTCATGTTAGTATTAATCCTGGAATGGTCAGGCAATAGAGCAAGGGAATTCCGGACTTCTGCCACGTGTTCAGTTCTGGTTTTGTTGTGTACATGTTAGGAACATGATGTTTTGAAGTGATCCATGGTGGAAGGTGATGTGCTTCAAAATAGAATTAGGCTTTTACTGAATTGTTCATATTCTGTTTTTTCTTTCCTGCAGGAATTGGATTATTATTGTGCAATGTGGAATGTGACATTCTTTTATGAGCTGTGTTCATGCATAGGTTCAAGCTTGCTCCACTAAGGTTTCGGTTACTTGTAGCCTGGTCAGAAAGGTGAAATTCAAAGGCAGTGCATGATTTCCTTTCTATTTTTCAGGAAAACCAAGTGATCTCTCGATCTCCTGGCGTCCATCCTGATTAAACCAAAGCCCAGCTCCATGGTTGCTCAGAAATGTGTGGTGAAACTTGAAGGGAGCTCTTGAGGGCAGCGATCTGTCAGTGTAAGGTCAGGCTCTTGGAGCTGGGCTGTCACCATACATCTGAAGCATTGGCTCTGGGTGTTATCTTAATGAATAACCTGTGAAAGAGGATGGAAAATAAGACCAAGAGTGTCTCATGTGTGGTGACATGGGGCAGATGCTCCCTCAGCTCAGGCATCTCCACGCAGTGCAAAATTAGATTTCCAGTTATTTCTTGCTGTGGGAACTGCTCAGTCCAGCCCTGTTCACCAAGCTGGAATTACTCCTTGTGCTAAACTGGCAAGGAACAGAAGGGAGCGTTTTCTGTTACTGTCAGTATAACAACAGATTGTTGGATCTGCAGCATCATCGGAATCAGGAATGCTCCGTCACCAGTGCAGAACTTGAGACCTTTCCTGGGTTGTCCTTTGGATGGAGCCAGGCAACTCCTACGTTCTTACTCCCAACTAGATGTTATTCCCGTGTGTTCACACAGGTTCATTCTCAGCACCGCTGTATTTTCCAGGTTTTTTGATGAGGGAAAACATGTATTAATCAGCAAAAAGCTTCAAGGATGGGCCCCTCTGAGCAATGGCTGATTTTATCAGAAGCAACACAAAAACCTAGTGTAGCCCCATTAACCTTGAGGGGGAGGTTCTGTAATTGCAGAATTCCCAATGGACTCTGCCTTTAGACTCTTCCCCCACTTGCTGTGCTGGGGGCACTGTTGGAGTATCCTGCTGTTAAACTTCACCCTCTTCAGTTCAGAATGGGGGGGAGGGGAAGAAATGGAGTGTTCCATCTCACTGGAATGTTGGGAAACAAGGTGGGGGAAAAATCCTGTCTTTATATTTTATTCTGTATCTTCGTCTTTCTAAGGAAAAAGAAACATGGGAAAATGTTAGTGTAAGGAGTGTCCTTCTGGCTCGTGTTGTGGTGTGTTTAGCTCAGGGGTTTGTCTCCAGCAGAGCAGGAGAAGCTGTTCAAGGAAAGCACATCCAGCCTGGCCACATCCCACCATCCCTTCCTCATTCCATCACTTCCCCTGCTGCCTCCCCAGCATGCAGCAGTGGGGTATTGAGGGGCCCCTGCCTATTCCTGGTTATCTCCTTCCCTTTTGCTGCTTGAGTTTTGAATCCACCTTTCTTTTCCTTAAACTCTCTTCTGCTTCCAGCACTTGCTGACAGCAGGAGGCTGGGAGGAAAAGTGGGATGTTTGGTGTAACTTCTTATGTGTGTGTGTGTGTGTGTTCCCATGCAGGTGAGTGAAGGTGAATACAGGTCCCTGTGTCACTCTGCATTGCGACAGTCTTATTTTTCAAGAATTTGTGGATAGGAGCAGTGAGTTTAGCCAAATGGGAACCTGAAGCTGGTCTCTCAGAGCAGAGCTTTCACTGACATCCCATTGGCAACTGGTTTCCTTGCAACAAAATCTGTCCAGTTAAAATAGAGATTTTACTTGTTTGCCTTTGAAGCATAACACTTTTAGCGTTGAACTGTTTCATCTGGATTGAGTTCTCTCTGCAGAGCTGGAGCACCTCTTAAGTAGCACGTCTGCAACTTAAGCTGAGGCTTACAAGGAACTTCACTCAGTTTAATAAAAGTTAGTCCGGGGCTTCCTGGTGGAGGTGGCAGTGGAGCTCTTCAAGAAACTTACCTGCAGTTCTATTTGAAGGTGTGGGAACAGATTCTGCCCCCAAGCCCAGCCCGGGCGTGCTCCAAAGAAAGATGATAAAAGAGAGCAGAGCAGAAATGGTTTGGTTTTAGGAGCAGTGTTGAGTCCTGGACCTCAGGGGCATGGATGGAGCACGTGCTCATGCTTGCGGGATTTCAGGGCTATGCTGGAGCCTGGGACCAGCCATGGTAAGTGAGCTCCAGAGTCCTGGCATGGGCGGGTTTGGGCTAAGTCAAGCCAGGCTTGCACAGCTTGGGATGAAGCACTTGTGACCCTGTACCCTGCTGCACCTTTCTGTCCTGATTATTTATAGAATCATGGAATGGTTTGTGTTGAAGGGACCTTAAAGCTCCTCCAGCTCCAACCCCTGCCACGGGCAGGGACCC
>JBCJKH010074466.1:0-10641 GCA_039877255.1 Loriculus beryllinus | reverse complement strand
GTGACATGGTTTAGTGTGAGGTGTCCCTGCCCATGGCAGGGGGGTTGGAACTAGATGATCTTAAGGTCCTTTCCAACTCTCACTATTCTATGACTCTGTGATTCTAAAAAGCACTATGTAGAGAGCATACTATGCTTTCTCCTTCTACCAACTACTTTATCATATAGTGACAGATTATTAAGATAAGCAAAACAGCAAGAAAACCAAATGAAATTTTGTCTCTTTTCATTCCCAATATCTACTCATATTTCCTTCTACTAATGACTGTAGTGGGTGAAAATACGAAAAATCTCCCTGAAACTGATAGGAAGAGAGTCAAGGAGACTGAGTTCAGCTACTGGTCATGCCCTAGAGGGTGACACCGGCTTATTTCCCACATTTCACAGTCATCATAGAAAGATGATTGCTTCCTTTGGCCCAAATGTATTTTATGTACTTCAGCTGCAAGTTCTCTGGGGCAGTGTCTGCTGCTGAATACGCTTTTCCAGTGTTAATGCAATCCAGCCATGTTGTAATTTGAGACCAGACAAAAATCCAAGTAATTAGTTACCAAGAAACTCTTTCTATGCAAAAATTCAGTTGTGTGAAAGACCATTTTCCTGAGCACTCAGTACAGTACTTGTACATCTGCAAATCACCAGGGTGCCAGATTAAAATCTATTAATACTTAAAAACCAGAAATAAAACCTCAGTCAAGTGGCAAAAGGCTACTGAAGAAATACTGGGCATCTGGACAAATCCCTGCATCCTTTAGCTTCCAAGCACTTCTTTTGCTACTGCACATGCATCTCTTCAACAGCTTTTACTGTTCAGCTAAAAAGGCACCATTGTGTTAAAATGCTGCACCTGGTAAAAATACTTTCAGGAAGGTAGACCCTGATTTGCAACCCTCTTCTCACACAAATAATCTTCACAGCTTTTATTATGACATGAAGAGCATTATTTATATAAGAGAGAAGCAAGGTAGGCATAGGAACTTAAGAATTGCACTAACATAGTAAAGTATTGTAAAACGTCGATAAAAATGGCATTTAAGCTCTCTCAAGTTATGTCTACCCTGTAGTTTAGATAAAGGACAGTAAATTGAACAAGTAGCTTTTACAAAGCTGCAGCCAGCAACTAGTGGGACATTGTAAGAAGAGATCCCAGGTCTAACCTGAGTGAATAACGGTGTCTAAAATAAAGGTATTGAAAATAAGCAGAGTCCACACAGAATGCCAAAGGTAGTGTCCACAAACTAGAAACATCTAAGAAGTCATAAAGTCTGAACTGCCAAGAACACAACAATTGAGTTGTATTTTGCAAAGAATATGAAAATAAATAGCAGAAGGCTCTTTGGTAGTATAGATAAAAAAATAAATGGACAAGGAAAAATGCTGTGCCACTGTGGAGGACAGATGCAGTCGAGATTAAAGACAACACAAAGAAAGGCCTCAAATACGTATTTTGCCACAGTCTTTAATCAGAAGGTTTCAGCTGAATTTAGAGACAATGATGGGGTGAGTAACAAGAACCCGGTTATGCAAATAGAAACTACCACAGCTAAAAGCTTGACTCAAAACATTTAAATGCATCAGTCTTGTGTCTGGTTTATCCCCATCTCTGACTTTTAAAATCTTGCAACATGTGTAATGCTGGTTCAGTGACAAATATTTTTAATAGCACCATCAAGTTAGGAGTAAAACTGTAAAGTAATAAATATGGTTTCTTAAATAAATAATTAAAAAAGAAATATAAGAGGATAAGGCAGTTGGGAAATGACAAACTATTTCATTTGACCTCATTAGTATGAAAGGCCTTAAAATACATTTTAAGGAAGACAACATATAAAGACACAGAGAGAAATGAAAAACTGAATGAAATGCAGCAAGAAATAACATACAAACTATCCATATAATTTTCTTAGACGAGGTAAGTGATTTTCTGAATGGATGTAGTGTAATAGATCTCATCCTTCAGAACCTTAGGAAGGAATCCGACTCCATGTTATACATTATTAAGAAATCTAACGACTAAGGAGAAGACTTAAAAAACAGCTAAAGAAATAGTAACAGATAAGTGCCATTAAGGAGGGATGAGTCAAATCAGTTGAAATTAACAGTGAAGGTCATCAGGATCCATCCCAGTGCTTCTGCTGTCCTTCCACAGCTCTTGATCATTGTGACCCAGGTACAAGAGTGCCTGAGCACTTCTACACTGTCAATCCAGAAGAGCAGTGGAACTATACAAATCAAGCATCTTCAAGCCAAGAGCCATAAGAAATGGAGTAAGCAGCAAGGCTATGTGCAAAAAATCCAAATGTAACCTAGGAGATGGCCAGGTAGAGACAAACAAGGACCATAGTTGCCAATGAGAGGACGACTAAACAGGTAACATGATGAAAAAGGCAAGTGAGACTGTAGGACATGAGGATGAATATTTTCAGCAGAACCTGGCAGACATCTCTGATCACGCACAAAGCGCTGGCTGCGCCTCACCTGAAATTCTATATACATTCAATTAAGATGAACTCAAATGGAGAAAAGTGCAGAGTAGCTTCTAAAATTAGTGAAGAAATGGAAATCCTCCCTGCAAAGACCCTAACAGAGCTAAGCTGTTCAGCCTAGCAATAGAAGAGCTAAGTAAGGATAGAACTGTTGCCTAGAAATGTCTGGAGAAAGACACCTCCAGGTGAGAGAAGTGTTATTTATGTTAAAGAGCAACAACAGTGAGGAGGAGGAGGTGAGGAGGCAGGAGCTGAGGGCGGCAGGCAGTATACATGCCACACTTTCCTCTAGGCTATACAGAAGGGACCTAGCCTATGAGTTTCTCAAACAGTCTCCCAGACAGAAGAGTTAAGGCAAAACTACATGTGGTTGGAGTACCACATGCTATAATGCTCTTTACAATTGCTTGGACCTGTTGCTTGTACCTGCTGGTCCCAGAATGTCCTTCAGTTCTTCCATGAATATGGTAGTGGTGCTATTTTTACTGCTTTGACATTATTGCTGGCATCTTGGGGGACACATCCAAAACCATTTATCATTCCACTTTTCTCATACAGTCTTCATTACAAAATCCATGTAAAACTAATTACACAGATAAAGACTTCTGTGATAATGCATGCTATTTGTAAGTGAAAATAAATAAATAGAAGACTGTAGGGCCCAAGATTACTTGAATAGCTAGGGCTCACACAAACACAATCAACAGGAGCTTTAATTAAGAATAATTAAGTCTTTCTTGAAATAATCCAGATCAAACTGTGGAATTGTTTTAGAATTGTTATTAGCTGCTCAGATGAAGTTTGGCAGATGGGGTTTCAGCGCTCTAAAGCTGAGAAATTTAAAAGAAATAGTATGTTGCTGTATTTTCAGAACCTGTGAAGAGATGCATTTCTCCTGAAGAGAATGAAGATTTGACACTTTGAATGAGTAGACAGGATCTGCCCAAAACATTCCTGTTTGCAGATGATGTTTTATTCACTTTGTCTTGGCACAGTCAATCAACAGAGGAAGTGCAGCGGAAATAATAAAGCCTTTTCTCTATTTGCTGATAACATTTTTAGCACATTTAAGGAGAAATGTGAAGAAGCATGGTAATTTCCACACCCCAGAAAATGTGTTGGACAGAGAAGACATTTGCACTTGTAAAATACAAAACAAAACCCAGGAAAATGTCTCCAAGAAGGGAATGTAAAAAAACAACTCTTAAAATACATCTTAAGAAAGCATATGAAAGAACCCTTCCAGGACACAGTGCCTGTTTATACCTATTAAGTTTACAAGTGTCTGAAAACAAATCACTGGATTTATACTAGAGATTAATCTAATCCATGTTGTGTATCCAAAATAATAGGTTCAAGGGATTAGACAGGACGACAGTATTTTTATCAAACCGAATTCCTTTGTATCCATCCTCACATTATCAAAAATGTGACAATCTCCTAATCAGCACATCTCCAACTTTAACCTTTTGTCTTGACTGCAATCTCCCAGATTAGTGGTGATGTTCAGCCTCCTCAAAATCTCTTCTTTCATAAATTGACGATTTCCATGGTAACAGCTGCCACTTTCATTCTATAGCTATCAAGAAAATATTACTTCCTTTATATCAGGCCAGGCTGGGTGTGCAACTTTACCCTTTGTCAATGCTCTTTTCAGACAAAAGTGTTTATTCCAGAACAGGAAACAGGTGCAAGCACAGTTCAGGAGGCAGTTGTTGGCTGATCCATGAAGCAGGATCAGCCTGCTTCTGAAAGGGAGCTATCGGATGACCTACCTGCAATGCTAGTATGTTCTACAGCTGCAAGAGGGAAGAAAAAGCTCATTCAATAGAAGCCATTAAACTATTTTCTGTGGGATTTCTTTGATTTTTGTTTGTTTCTTTGGTGGCTCCACAAACAGTAGCACGACATCAGCTTAATACCCCCACAAGAATAGTTGAGAAACACTTAATGTAAATCAAGGGTTCTCACTCGAAGAACATTGAACTTAAGCCAAAAAGAACATCAGTTCATTGCTGAGAAGCTGACACAGCTTTAATGATCAGTGTCTTCATCCTTAACACTCACACCAGTCTATAACCAAAGTTCTAATCTCATTTGAAGTCAATTCCCAAGGTAGAATCAATTTCAGTGTGACCAGCAAACATTCACAACAAAGGTACTTTGTCTCCTGCCAGTCATGTGAATGTCTTCTGGAAGTTTATCAAATTGAAGGCTTCTTCCAGAAAACCCATCTGTTCCATATGAACTCACTCTGACACCTTTACCTTCTTTGAAAAGGAAGGTTTCCAAGTTAATCTGTTAAGATGAGAATGGATAAAGTGAAATTCCCATCTACTTCTCCAGCAATCCACTGAAATAATCGAGTTTTCCCTTAGTCACAAATGTAAAATTGTGTCAGAAAATAGAGCTGCAATTTTCCAAACTTAGTATTGCGTGTTCAGTTTCTTAAATTGGTCTTTAAAATATATTTTTAATTTTTTTATGAAATTTTTAGCACTCATGAAAAGGACTGGCAGACAGCAAAGACAGAAAAATTAAACACAACTCTAGCAGCCTTTTCTTCCTGCCCTCAATTCCTCATTAACCTTTTCAACACAACGCCAGGTGATTGCTTTCCTGGTGTACCAATACCTGTTGCTAATTAGACACTTTGAAAACTTGAACTCAGTTTGGATTTGGGTCTATTGCTTTAAACCAAAATTACCATGTGTTTAAGGACAGAAAAATCTGGCATCTGATTTTCTGAAAGTGAACAGTCAATGGCTGCACATGAGCAACCTACATAAACCCTTTTTCTGCCCATTCCAACAGACATTAAGATTGTTTAGAAATGGACTCACTTCTGACCCTCATATCTGAGCATTTATCATGCTTGTACACCTGCAGATTTTGTTACCATCAGAAGGTACCAAACCCAATACCAACCGTAAAGCCCACAGCTTCTCCCACCGTAGCCAAAAACGCCACTAGTTAGAAATGAATAGCAGGCTGTAAACATACTGTAAGCACTAAGCTAGTGTGTTTACATGAGTATCACAGAACCTGGATGCCATTCAGATTGAAAACCTAATTCTGTCACTGGATCATAATCCACAAAGGGCCAAATTAAAACTCTCAGTTCTGGCTTAATTGGGAAACCCGGGTTTGAGTTTGAGCTCAGAGTCCTAAGCTCATGTTTATTTTCACTTCAGCTCGCAAAAAAAATTGTGAATAATCCAGAACTGCTCATCCAGGAAAGATTCCAAAGGCTCGCCAAGTTCCAGACAATAGTCCATGGAAAAAAACAAGTGCTGGCAAGAGATGCCTCTATCCATGCTCAACTCACACGTGTTCCTAGGGTGGCTCTGAAAAATGGAAAACCCTTGGGAAAAGAAGGATGAGGGATTTAACTGAACCATACCTGTGAATGCCATGAATACCCCTCTTATTTAATGCAAAAGACTAGCAAAGAAATTACTGCAGATTAATGAAAAAAGGAAATGGTTGAAAGGGTTGCCCGTATCACCTGCAACATCACAGCAACAGAAGCATTTTAAAGGACAACTCATAGATTCTGCACTGTAGATGTTTGCCATCTCAGTAGTAGTGTATATTCTGATGCCACAGCCCAGTTTTGCAACAGGATTGTTATGCTATTACTCTGATACCCCACAGTACTAGCCTGAACCCTGTCTGCTGCCCTCCTCTGTGGTCTAGCTTGACCTCCACCTGGGAGAGGGGTGTGACTCCACCTGCACTGGCACCTGGAGTCAGAGGAGGCATTTTCCACTTTCCTCGAGGGCTGTTCTTTCTCTCCAGTAAAACACCAGAACAGAGCAGAGCTGCTGTACCTGTTCATTTTACAGGATTGGTGGACCCTAGAGAGTTCAAGGACGAGATGATGCCAAGCTGGAAAGTCCCATACCGCAGAAGGATAGAGAAGAAGTGATCCTGCTTCCAATGCCTTCCAAATTAAATCCTTAAAGGGTTTCTCTCCCACCACCCTACAACATCCGCTCAGATCTTACAAGAAGGCAGCTAAGGACTCTCCTGACCCACAAGTCCCACAAACCTCACTCATGCTTTGCTCAGAAATGTTAACAAGAGTGCCATATTTAGTGGTTTTTACTATATTTTACTTTTTTTTTTCTTTTTTATCCAGTAATATGAGAGATCAAATTGTTTTGCTTTGTCTTCACTGCTTGTAAGTGTCTTTGACTTCTGGGAAGCAATGCATCACAGGTGCTTCCTACCTCACGCCAGAGAGACATAAAGAGCATCCTTGCGTCACTGTCTGAGCTTTGAGTTCTTCTGCACGCTTTTACCGTATATTAATGGAACTCAGCCCACACCAATTGGTGAGCTAATTGCTGTCAGAGCAGATGGTAAGATAGACCTGAAAACAAAATTAAAAAAATAATAATCGTTGCTTTTTTATAATGTGAAGGAAATGTAAGAAGAAAGGATGTCTCTTCCATTTCCTGAGGGATGCAACACAAGTTAAAGCAAGCTTTTATCATCAGTGGAGTTTGAGGAACAATTATCCAGCTCCTGTGGATGCACACCTTACATCTAGCTCTATCTGATTCCCTGCTCTGTGGTTTGGTTTGCCTGTTGGGCATGTCATGCGCTGGGGGGTCACAGACTGCCAGTATGCTAGCTCAATCTGCTCCAGGCACCACTGTTCAGAGAGCAGTGCTGTGAAACAATCCAAGATACCAAAACCAGCAGCAAACTCGTAAGGTAGCCATGATAAAGAGAACATTTATTTCTGCATTCTGTACAGTTATCTTGAAGGGTTGCTAGCACAGTAATGCCCTCTGTGGGAAATGATTGCTTAAGTGATAACTTTCCAGTGACGGCCACCATATATATATAGCACTGCACTATAAAAAGTAATAATGGCAACAGAGGTCTGCATGATGATCAGACCTCACAATGTGACACTGCAGAAGAGATGCTGCATTGAAGCTATTCCAGCAGAAGGCTTCATATTTGGAGAAGAAGGAAGAACAATTTGCCAGTTGGCATTTCAGTGGTTAGCTGCTGGCCAGGATTTTGAAAGTTGCACATTATACTCTTAGTTTCACAAAGGTCACACTGGCAAACCGTTGGGATTTAACAAACCAAAGATGCATTTTGCCTTTATTTCAAGGCCCTTTCTCTGATTTTAATATTGATGACAATGAAACGAACACCTCAATAGCTGCACAGAAAGGCTGATGTATAAACATGCCTTATTCAACATATGGGAGTAGTCTGAAGCCTTTCAAATCACTTATGCTTTCATGAGAAAGCTGTGGATATGAACAGCAGAATAAAAAAACTAAAATGCAAGGAAAAAGCCTACATCCTACCATGCTAATTTGTATTGTTAGAGAGGAAAGTAAACAGCAATGTTTGCTATGCTGAAGATTTTCAAAAGTTGTATTTATTTCATGTTTCCTTTCAAAAATAGTGTTTTAATAAATATGCAGCATGCAGGGTCTGTGGCACTGGTAGTATGTCCATCACCATGGTACCTGAGCACTCAAGCAAATGATTAACCAGCAGAGCAAATGAAACAGTAACACAGAGCCAACAGACACCCTTGACAAGCTCTTCCTACACCTGCCAGGACATCTCTATCTGGACCTTTACTCTTTCAGGCTTTCCACTGTCCTAACTTTCAACCACGCTTTTATGAGAACCAGATCTTTTTTTCAAACAGTGCTAAGGGATACAGAGACCTCAAACTGGCCTAGGGAGAAGGGTGAGATTAATAAAAAAAGAAACCCAAACAACAACAACCAAACCCACAAATATTTTCACCAAGAAAATACTGCTTAAAGACACAGTAAGGAAAAACTTATTTTTCATTTACACAAATTGACTATGAATTGACAAATTTTGTTATGTTTGCCATGCCATCAGTCTGGCCACTTTAAAACGACTTTTCTGAAGAGGGAAAACAAGTATTTTCCTCACTAAAGGCCAAAATGACATTTCAGGAGACTGATGCAGACCATGAACACTCCTTTAAGCATTACTAATAATAATGAAAAGAACACATGAAAACCTATGGCTATAGGTCTTCTGTAAAAAGCCTGGAGATTGCATCATCCCCTCCTCCCCACACTTCAGGTGCAAGTTAATGACAATTCTGATGATATTTGTTTAACATAGGTGCATATAACTTCTTTGAGCTTATTCTGGCTTGAGATGCTTAAGCAGAGACCTCTGGGGTTTTAGGGAAAAAAAGATATTCTGTTGAATCGTCTACCCCTTGCTGTTCTGTTTTCTGTACAAAATCTCTGAGGAGGAGAGGAAAGCTGAGGGTCTTGCATGCACGCCAACTTTAGAAAAGCTAGCTCCTCCCAGGATTGGGGAATTATGCAGCTATAATAAAGCCCTCACAGAAGGAGTTTCCTGTTTTCCATCACTAGTCAAGGCAATAATACTGGAGTCTAATTAAATTACTGCCATGTGAAGTTTTTCCTCTTTACTGTAGCTGCCTCAGATTATGAAGCAGTTACCTTCCTTCCATTCCAGTTTTTCTTTTAAAAGACTAAGTTCTGGGGACAATGCCATATTACCAACAGTGAAGACTCAAGCTCTCTCTTCCCAGTGCAGGTATGCTGTACTACCACAACGCCTCAGCAGCAGTTCTTAAGAAGACAAGAAGCGCTGCACCACCCACCCATACTCAACTGTGAAAGTGGCATAAAGTTCAGGCTAAGCATCAGTTCAACTCTGTTAACACTCCTGTCTAGATTATATCCATCACTGTCATCTCGAAAGATTCAGATCATCTGCTTGCTTCATCAGGCTTTATAATCAAAGCTAATGGAAGATACATTTGTTTAGCTGTTAGAAATGGCCTTGAAAATCTCAGTCTTGGCAACGGTGATGAATTAAGGATGTCAGCTGAGCAAACAATTTAATTTTGAATTAATTTATCCAAAATTGATTACTGAAAATAAATTATATGAATCTTTCGAGTTCATATTATTTCACATACATTAGCAATAAATATTCCACCCCTTCTTGCCATCTGACTTACCAAGCATAAAATTGGAAGAACCAGCAATGGTGCCAGCTTCTTAGATGTGATACCAACTTTGGATACTATAACCAGTGAGAAGCCACTTTTTGACTGCAGCAGGGAGTACAGCCCTCCAATGGTTTAGCCCTCAGCTGACTAACAGCAATTCTGTTAAGCAGCCTGAACATGATAGCTAAAGCATTTTATAGCAAAAGCCAGGAACATAAAACCCTGAAACCCACAATTGCAAAGAACTATTCCATGACACATTTATTGAATGTACCTGGGGTTGGTTTATTCTCTATGGTCCATTTTCAAATGAATTAAAATGGTAACTTAGGGGAAAAAGAAAATTATCTTAAAAAAGTAATGAGGCTTTGGTTTTTGGTGGTTGTTTTCTTTTTTTCTCTCCCAGGTAATTCGGAGCCAGGAAGAATCCAAAATAACAGCATGAGTACTGAAAATTACAGGGTAATGTCGGAAAACCTCTAGAGGTCATCTAGTCCAACCTCATGCTTAACCCAGTGCAAACTGAGAACAGGTCACTCAGAATTAAAAGAAAATAATTTGAAGCAAAAATAAATAAAACAAATAAGACTTCCCCGTCGCCTTTTTTCACCAGAAGGAAAAAAGAAAAAGCAAGAGAAGTTTTCCTGAAATATATAGCTCTTCTGTGTTCTTCATAAGTAAGTAAGACCAATATGGAAAATATCTAGCCTCCCTTGGTTGACCTTGTTCCTTTTCTGTCTTGATGCAGGTAACATTTAGCACAGCGTGTGGCAAACACCGACTCAGTTGCCAAGACTGCTCTGCCACACTCTAGGCCAGAAAAGGCTAAGAATACTGCACATTCAGCTTCAGTGAGGGAGAAAATGCTCCGTATCATTCATTAGTAATCCCCTCCAAGCTAATTACAGGAAAGAGTGGACAACTGCTGAAGAGGGTTCCACCCCATCATTGGGCTGGGAAAGCAAGGCCTCCAGGGCAGGGCCTGGAATACACAGCAAAGAACAACAGGGTGGGGGAACCTTGTTGAGATCGAGATGGAAGTGAAACCCAGATGACTCATCAGAAAGTGAATGTTCCTGTTTTGGCAAGAGGCTGAAACAGCAGCCCTGGGTTGCGCTGCAGCACAGCAATAAATGACAAA
>JBCJKH010074463.1:0-13901 GCA_039877255.1 Loriculus beryllinus | reverse complement strand
GGGGGGAGATGCTCAGTGGCTAAACCCCCACCCCAAAAGATGATTTGGCTTCCCTCTGCAGAATCCAGAGCATCCCAAGGGCATCCCAAGGGCAAAGGAGGTTCTGACTCCTTCCAGGCTGAGGGCAGAGGGGGTTCTGCCCCTGTTACCTTCCTGGTGCCATAGAGCGTCTCCAGCAGCCTCTCCTGGGCTGTCTCAAAGCGCTGGTCCAGGCTGGAGGCCGTCTTCTGCACCAGGTTCCAGATCAGGTAGTTGTTTAGGATGCTGCAGGAGCAGAATGATGCTGTGTCTCACTATGCGCTGGCCTCCAAGCCACCGGTGAGCCCACAGCATGCCCCCACCATGGGGACAGCCCCAAATGGGGCCTGGCCAGCTGCTCAAGGGGGTCTCACCTCCTGTCAGTGCTGTTGATGAGGTCGGAGACCTGCTGCAGGTAGGTGTCCCCATACACTACCACAGGCTCCGTGTCTGCCAGCTCCAGCGGGGCCAAAGCATAGGACAAGTAATCCAGCCAGTCTATGGTGGGGGCCAGGACCTGGAGGGGACGTAGGGACACAGCGCTGAGGTGCTTTGCATGGCTCTGCCCCATCCTGCCCAGTGTGGAGGCAGCCCCTGGGGCAGGGTCTGGGCTCTCTGAGAAGGTCCGAAGGTCCCTCAGCACTTCAGATCCCTTCTCTGCCCCAAGCACCCTTCTTGTGGCTCCTTGCTGCTCTAAGTGCTGCTCTCAACCCCCTACTCTCCTCCCCATGCGGGTTGGCAGCTCCCCCAAATCCTAGTGACCAAGAGGATGAGCCCTTCATTCCAGCACCCAGCACATGTCCCAGAACAGATGGGGCTGCCCAGGGTGTTCTGGGAAAGGGGGCAGCAGCTTGGACCCCTTGGTGTCCCACTGTACAAACCCCCCTCGTGTCCTCAGAGGGTTCCCCAAGCTGTGCTGTGCCGTGCCCACCTGGAGCTCTGCAATGCTCATCTTGTGGTAGATCTTCTCATCGTCCCGCCGCTCAGCCTGGGGCACAGTGATGTTGGCCAGCTGAGTTTCAAAGTCCAGCACCTGCTGCATCTGGAGGCGGGTGGGCTCCGGGACCCCCCCCAGCAGTGTGCCCAGCTCCACCATGTAGTCCAGGTATGCTGCCAGGACCTGGTGAGACCCCGAGCCCAGGCTCAGCACTGGCCACAGCTCATTCCACCTCCCTGGGCACTGTGACACCAAATAGGCAGGGTGCAGGTGCCCCCCAGCACTGCTTGCACCCCACTGCTATGGGTTTCTCCCAATTGCAGTGTGCCCTGCGCCCAGCCTCACCCTCTCATTGGCGGTCTTGTTCAGGTAGTAATCCCGGGATGGGAGGAAAAGCCCCGACTGGTCCACCTGGAGGGGGCAGCATGGGCAGCGCGGTGCCCCCTTGGTGCCCGCCGCCCCTCCGTGCCAAGGTACCAACCTGGATGACGTTGCTGTTGGAACTCTTGGAGTCCGGACCCACGTACACCGTGAAGAAGGGGGTTGCCCGGTACGTGCCTGACACCATTTTGAGAACCTCCATGAAGCTGGTCTGGTTCCAGGAGCCGGTGATGTTCCACCCCCCGATCTGCCAGCAGATGGACCCAGTGCCTCAAGGAGGGGTAGGATCCGTCCCCGAGGGCTGCCCCCTCTCCAGTTATATGAAAAGCCAAGTGGAAAATGCGGTGGGCTGAGCTCAGCTCACGCGTGGATGGCTGCCCCACCTTGTCGATGAGCTCTACGAGGGGCTGGGAGCCCAGCTCCTCTATCCTCTGCTCCTTGAGGCAGGACAGGTAGTACCGCTGCGTCTTCCGCTCTGCCTCGCTGCTGGAGTTGAAGGTGGTGTTCTCTGCGGGAGGCTGCAGGTCAGCCCCGCGGATGCTGGGGCTCTGCCTGCCTGCCCCCAGAGGTCACCCCCCGCCATGAACTCCCTGGTGCCCACCTAGGAGATGCTTCATGACGGCCTGGTTCTGGTCCCAGATGCTATTGAAGGTGCTCCACTTGGAGCGCCCGTTGGGCAGCGGGTTCCTCTTGATCCAGCCCCCGCACGAGTACTGGTAGAAGTCCTGGCATGGATCTGTCTCCACGTCCAGGGCCTCCAGGATCTTGCTGGCCACCCGCACGCAGGCATCCGTCAGGCACGTGCTGTGAGAGGGATCTGGCAGGGAAGGCATGCCCAGGGCTGTGCGCATGTGCCAGGGGAAACTGAGGCACGGAGCTGGGCCAAGACCTGTGTGCACCCAGGGATGGGCAGAACACCCAAAGCGGGAGCCCCGAGCTGACCTGTACCTCCCCATCCTGCCATGTTGCCCCCAGGTGTGGGAATGCCACTGCCACCCTGGCAGGGCTTCTCCCTACCTCTGCGGTACTGGATGGCCAGGGCGACAACAACGATGCCGAGCATCAGGGCCAGGAAGATGGCGATGACACAGAGCACCAGCTCGAGCTGGCTGCGAGAACCCAGGCGGCTCAGCAGCGGCCCCGGCCCCTTCCGAAACCCCACCTGGGCAGGAGCAGGACCTGCAATTGTACCACGGGGGGACCAAACCTCGCCCCTCCTGCTTCACCCTCCCCACTCCCATGCCTGCCTCAGCTGCACGATAAGGTGCAGCATGATGAGGTGGGGACCAGGGCATCCCCCCGCAGGTCCCCAGGGCACCAGCCCCAGCAAGCTGGTAGTGGGGCTGGTGACCCCCAGCCACAAGGAAGGACAGTGGCTGCGTTTTGGCTGCCCCTCAGCACATCCCTGGGGACAGCCAAGGCTGGCTTGGCTCCCAGCTCTGCTGCTGCTGCCCACTCGGCTGCAGGCAGGCTCTGGCTGAGGGTGAGGAGAGGGGCCAGGGAGGATGGAGAGGGAAAGAATGGAGGGGGTCGGGGCAGACCTCACCTCCATGCTGTCGGGAGAGGCGCTGCCATCCCCCGCTGGCTCCGACCCATCGTCGTCCTGCAGTGTGGCACGCTTGTAGTCGGGCATCTGCCGGAGGAGGCAGCGGGCTAAGACGAGGGGTGGGGATGGCTGCCCCCCGCCCTGCCCCCCCTCCCGGCTCTTACGGCTATGGACGGTGCCTGCTCAGCAAGTGCACGGGGGGCCGGGACAGCCCCTGGTCCCCCTCCGTGTGCCTCGACCTCCCCCAGAGGTTGTCCCCAGCCCCGGGTGGCCCCGGGGAGCACGGCGAGAGCTGCTGGTGAGGGGCTCCGGGGCTAGCGCCCGAGCATCCCTCCGCGTCGCCATGGCATCTGTGGCATCAGCCCTGCCGACAGGTGCCACATCGCCACGGAGACGTGGTCTCCGTTGCCGAGCAACCGTTGCCTAGCGCTGCTGTCTCACCCCTCCTCCCCTGCCTGGAACTTTCCATGCAGATGTGCACCGTTCCGAAACATCTGGAAGTACCTCCTGCCCTATTCTGGCGCAGGGTCGAGCCCATGCGGGCAGAGACTGTGGGGTAGAGGGTGCACTACAGGGGCTGCAAGTTGGCAGGGATGGGTCTCCTTTCCTCCTGGCCTGCAGAGCAGCCTGGCAGGGGCTATTTGCACCAATCCAGGCATGAGAGCTGCCAAGGATTCAGCCAAGAGGAAAGTGGTGGAGCTGAGCCAGCAGCTTTGGGAGGGGGAATAAGCTGGAAGAGAAAGCTGGAGGCTTTGGTTGAAGAGAATCAGCAGCGCTGCTGGTCATGAGCCACCCTTTGGCTTCAGACTGATCACCCGAATGGGTTGCAGCTCTGTGCTGCAGACTATGGTGGATGCCCCGGGACTGCCTGCAGAACTGGTATCAGAGACAAGGAATGAGCAGAAACGATGACGGGTAGGGAGTGAAGGAGAGCAAGTGCCCCATGCCCAGCTCTGCCCGGTGCCACGCCACCAGAACACGGAGGGGGATTCACCAAGGGCTGCTGCAGTGGGAGGGTGCGAGGCTGGGATTGACAGCTGGCAGGAGCCCCCTGCCAAGCTGTTGGGAGGGACAGCTTGGCATCCTGTGGGAGCTCAGCCAGCTGGACACCCCCACAGCTCCCAATGCTCCTTTCTCATCACTCGGGTGGTCCTCATCCTCCTGGGCACCTGCTGGCAGCACCCTCTCCCCAGCACCTCTTGGCACCCTCGAGGCACGAGGAGGACATGCTCCTGGAGCACCTCTTGCCCACTCTATGGCTGAAACCCGCAGGAACAAGACCCTCTGCTCCTTCCAGGAGTGCTGCCCTGAGGGGCACCCTACGAGCAGCATCACTGTACCCCAGGTGGGCTTCATGCCCCGGCAGAGCAAGGTCTGTGGGGCCACCTTTGAACGGCCTCAGCTCCTTCTTCCCAGTCACAGGCAGGGATTTGACGGGTCTTTCTTTCCCCTTCTGCCCCCCACCATGGGACACGGGAACCCTCCAGCCACGCAGTTCCCCCAGTCCCGGACCCACACAGCCCCTCGCATCCCACAGGCTCTTGTCTTCCGCAGCCCCTCCAGCCCTTCCATCTCCTTGAGCTGTTCAGCTCCGACCGCCCCCCCGCCCCCCGATCCGGTGCCCCCGCTCCCCGTCCCCGCCCGTTGCTCCCTCCTGGCTCCGCTGCCACCTCCGGCCCGGCCCCCGCTGCTGCCCCGGCACTCACGGCGTGTCCGAGCTCCTGGAGGGCCACGTTCATCCTGGCCATCCCGGGCCGCCTCCCGCCTAGCTCAGCTCCCCGCCCGGGCCGCGCCGGGCCCCCGCCGCCGCCGCCGCAGCGCCGCCTGCCTCCGCCGCCGCCATGGCCCGTACCGAGCGCCGCGCCGCCGCCGGGACCGGGACCGGGGCCGGGCACGGATGGGGCCGCTCCGGAGGGATGGAGCCGCGTCCACGGGAACCGGCGGAGCGCGACCCGCAGCACCGGGTGGGGACGGCTGGGGCGGGCGACCGGGGGGTCGCTGGAACGGGGGCACCCGTGCCCAGCCCTGACGCACCGCACCGCACAGCACCCCTCCGCCCGGCTCCACAGCCAAGGTGACCGCCGTGCGCACTGGAGGAGCTCCGCACCTGAAGCTGCACCGGTGCCTGCACAGGCACTGCCACCCGCACCCCCACCGGCACCCGCACGGGGAGTCGCACCGGCACTGGGGCTCGGGCCGGCACCCACACCGGCACGGGGAGCAATCGGGCTGACAGCCGGGCACCCGCAATGGGCACTGGCACACTGACATACATACCAGCACTGGCATACGTTTTGGCACCGGGGAAGGCACACCTGTACTGTACGGCACTGGGTACCGGCAGTGGGGTAGTGATGGTGCACAGCTGCAGCAGTGTACCCTGCTTTGGTGCCAGGTGCGCACTCCAGGGTACCGGCACGTGCCTGAGGACACGCACACACGCACATACCCACACACACTGACCCCCCAGGCACCCCGAGGTCATCCACAGACCCGTGCCACCACTGACGTGTGGTGTGACATGGTTGCATGTATGCACGTGTTCACAGCCACAGTCACTGCCGTAGTGAAGGCCTCACACCCTACTTTGAAACCTCCCGACCCTGCTTCACTGCCTGAATGGGCAAGGTGGGACCGGCAGGTCACCCCACCAGGTGCCCAGGGTGCTGCCTGTGGGGCAGCGACATTTGGAGTGTCCGAGTGCAGATACCCTTGTAGGGTGCCCCATACCCTGCGGGTTGCAGGACACGCAGCAGCTGTGGGCGTGTCCAGCAGTGCAGCCTGGAAAGAGGTCGGTGGGAGACGCCCGGCCGCACAGCCGCTGCCCAAGGGGTCCCCGGGGAGCACAGCCAGGGGTGCCCGGTGAGGCTCGCCCAAACAGTGCCAGCTGCCTGGCCTGGGGGATCGGGGATGCAGAGTGGCACGGGTGGGCAGGAAGCGTGTGTGCGTGCGCACGGGTGGAGGACACAGCGGTGCTCACGGGTGCTCGCGGCGTGCCGGGGGGGGTCCCGCCGAGCCCTCCAGCCCCTGGCAGTGCTGCCTCACTTGCCCGGCTCGGGTGGCAGCGGTGCCCCGTGCCATGGTGGCCGAGTTGCGGGTCTCCGGCCCCGGGCGCCCCCCGCCTCCCGCTCCCGCCGGTGCCGGTGCCGGGGCCGGTGCCCAGCCCAGCGGCGCGACACGTGGGACAGCCCCGCCCCGCGCCCTGCCCCTTGGCCCCGCCCCGCGCCACGCCTCCGGTGCGCCACGGTGCCGTCACGGCGGCGCCGGGTGGCGATTGGCTGCGGGCCTGTGCGGCGCGCAGGCGCGGTGCGGCCGGTGGGTGGCGGAGCGGCCATGGACGCGGGCGGCGGCGGCGGGCAGAGCCGGGTACAGGGCGGTCCCGGGTCGGGCGGTGACGAGAAGCCCACGCCGCCATGGGGTCGGGACCGCCGGGAGCAGCCCGCGGGGCCCGAGAAGGAGCAGGAGCTGGTGAGCGTTCGCCGCCTCTGCGGGCCCGACAGCTGAGTCACGGCACGGCCGGGCCCGCGTGAGCGGCGGCACGGGACGTCATCGCACGTCACGGCGGCGGCCGGCACCCCTGCGGGGGCACCCGTGGCGTCACCGCTGCCGTTTATCGGCGGGGGCGCGTGACGTCACCGGCGTGAGGGGATTCCTCCCGGGGGAGGCTGTGACGTCGCTGAGGCGGGGGGGGATCACTCCGGGGGGGGCCGTGACGTCTTGGGGATCCCGCGTGACGCAGTTGGCGGGTTTCTGGCCTGTACGGTGCTGTGGCAGAGGGTCCGGGTGCAGTGTCACTGGGGTGTGCAGGGAGCACCCCGGAGGGTGTCACTGTGCTCTGGTCCCGCCGCGGCCCGGGTGATGGTCCTGTCCCGCTGTGCCGGGCACCCTTAACGCTGTGTTCTCCCGTGCGTTTCGGCAGTCCGAGGAGGACAAGCAGCTGCAGGATGAGCTGGAGATGCTGGTGGAGCGCCTTGGGGTGAGTCTGTGCCGTGCCCCTCAGGAGGAGCTGTGAAGCATGGAGATCTGACTGTGGCTTTAGTCCATTTGTCCCTCGTTCATGGTTGTTTCTTGTGCAGTGGGGATGGGCCTTGAGCGGGGCTTCTCTTTATTCACTGTGGTCTGTTCCCCCACCTTGCTGCCTGTCTGACCTGTGCCCAAGGGACCTCTGCTCCCCCTTGTGTGGGTGACTTTCTGCCTCACTGTGCTCTTCCTCCTCAGTACTGGGCTGAAGGAGGCAGCCCAGGGCAGGGGGTGGCTTTGCTTGGAGACATGGCTGTGTTTGGGGACTGCTGGTGGGGTGGTGTTGAAAGAACCAGCCCCTGCTCCCTAACAGGCAGCTTCTGTCTGCAGGAGAAAGATACATCCCTCTACCGCCCAGCCCTGGAGGAGCTGCGGAGGCAAATCCGCTCTTCCACTACCTCCATGACCTCTGTTCCTAAACCCCTCAAGTTCCTCCGCCCCCATTATGGCAAGCTGAAGGAGATCTATGAGAACATGGCTCCAGGAGAGAACAAGGTAAAGGCTCTTGGCCCCACTATCCAGTGTGCCTGATGGACAGTGCTAGGGCAGGTGGTTGTAGAGCCCTCCAGACCCAGTGGTCTAACATCAGCCTCTATGACTTACTCCAGTGGATTATAACTTGCCAGAGCTGTGCCTTTGCCACCTGTAGTGGCCTGTGGGTGTGGAGAGGGTGTTTGTGTGCCTGGCTGCCCCTGCTTCCCTGTGCCCGGCCTGTATCTGGACTTCTGCACTCTTTCCCCAGCGCTTTGCAGCAGACATCATTTCTGTTCTGGCCATGACCATGAGCGGGGAGCGTGAGTGTCTGAAGTACCGGCTGGTGGGCTCCCAGGAGGAGCTGGCATCTTGGGGGCATGAATATGTCAGGTAAGCCTGGGTGGGAGCAGGACCTGGGGGAAGACTAGGGCTCAGGGGAATTTCCCGGAGTGCTTTGGCCTGTCTGGGACATGCCCTGACTTGCTGGGCTTGTGTTCAGCTGCCCCTTTCATGCCTTCACATCTTCTATCCACATTGATTTGCTAGCTGTAGAGATCTCACTGCCATGGCTTCTGTAATCTCTGCTTTTAACCCTATTCCCTCTCTGGGCTTGTCTCCCATAAGATGTTGCAAGAGTATAGAGCCCCAGTAAGCTATACACAGCCCTGACTATCTGGCAGCAGCTGCTCCCTACCTCTGGGCTGCATGAAGCTGGTTTCGGTGGTGGTGATTGCCCTTTGTCTGTACAGGCACCTGGCAGGGGAGGTGGCTAAAGAGTGGCAGGAGATCGATGAGGCCGACAAGGCTCAGAGGGACACGCTTCTCACCCTTGTCAAGGAGATCGTTCCCTACAACATGGCTCACAATGCAGAGCATGAGGCCTGTGATCTGCTCATGGAGATTGAGCAGATGGACATGCTGGAGAAGTACATTGATGACAATGCCTACTCCAAAGTGTGCCTCTACCTGACCAGGTGAGGAGGCTCAGCACTGCAGGAGGGGGCCTGGTCACTCACTGGATTGAGGTTGCCCGACATGGTTGTCACCCTCGTGTTTGTTCCCTCCTCAAAGCTGTGTAAGCTACGTCCCAGAGCCCGAGAACTCTGCTCTCCTGCGCTGTGCTCTGGGCATCTTCCGCAAGTTCAGCCGCTACCCTGAAGCCCTGCGCCTGGCTCTGATGCTCAATGACGTGGAGCTGGTGGAGGACATCTTCACCTCCTGCAAAGATGTGTAAGCAGACACCCATTCCCTGCCCTCTGGGGCTTGCGCCCATCGTGGTGTGGTGCAGCTCCCTGTCTGGGCAGAGTTGTGTTGGATCCTGCCACCACCTGTGCTCTCTGGGGGTTGGACTGAGACTTTTGGCCCTGAAATCAAGACAGGCGAGAGCGGGTCACCTGCAAGCTGCTCTTGTGTGCTTCTAGAGCACAGCAGGTTGGCTCACTGTGTGATGAATGTGTGTTTGTGCTGGGTGTCCTGGGGTGTGGGCACTTGTGAAACCTCTCCCTTCTGTGCAGAGTTGTGCAGAAACAGATGGCCTTTATGCTGGGCCGCCATGGGGTCTTCCTGGAGCTGAATGAGGATGTGGAGGAGTATGAGGACCTGACTGAAATAATGTCCAATGTCCAGCTCAACAGCAACTTCCTGGCCTTGGCCAGAGAGGTGAGTGTCACAGCTGGGCAAAGAATGAGGCTGCCTCCAGCTGTGACTGCCCTGGCTGCTGGGGAGTGCGACAAGATCTGGGAAGAGATCTTTCATCCCTGTGAGCTTTGCCAAGTACCTCCAGGAGATGCTGCTGTGGTAGGGCAGCTGCCCTGACGTGTCCTGGCCAGGAGGTAACCCCCTTCTCTTTTATCTCTGTAGCTGGACATCATGGAGCCCAAAGTGCCGGATGATATTTACAAAACCCACCTGGAAAATAACCGTAAGGGCCTATGTTGTACTTCTCTGTTGTTCCTGACTGTGGGGTGTTCCTGGGGCTGCAAGGCACCTGTGGGCCAGTGCAGTCATCTGTGCATCCTGAGGTGGGCACATGGCCTGTTTGCTATCTCTGACCTGGTGTGGGGCAGAGCCAACTGCCTGCTGTGGATTTGGGCTTCTCCTTCCACCTGGTGGTGGGGACAGGTCCTCGTCCCACCATGGTGTGGGATAGGTGTGTGGCGTGGGGCTGGCAGGGCTTCTCTTGCTGCCTGCCTCACCTTGACATTGTATCCCAGGGTTTGGGGGGAGCGGTTCCCAAGTGGACTCAGCCCGGATGAATTTGGCTTCCTCCTTTGTGAACGGCTTTGTGAATGCTGCATTCGGGCAGGACAAGCTGCTGACGGATGATGGCAATAAATGGTTGTACAAGAACAAGGACCACGGTGAGAGAGCCAGCTGGGCAGGGGCTGGAGGTGCCCGTGGGCTTTGGGTCTGTGCCTTGTCCCTTTTGGGGTGCTGCATGGCATGGCTGCCTCTGGGCTGCCCCATGTCACTGGCCACCACAAGCCCCAGGCCTGGTATGTCAAGTCAGGGCTGACATGGGCTCTTCTCCACTGGAACTGCAGGAATGCTGAGCGCTGCAGCCTCTCTGGGTACGATACTGCTGTGGGACGTGGATGGGGGACTCACACAGATCGACAAGTACCTGTACTCCTCAGAGGATTACATCAAGGTCTGTGGCACCGATCCCAGCGCGGGCTCTACTGCTGTGGCCTGGGTATACGGCTGTCTGGGGGAATGGCTGACATTGCTGTGGGCTGCTGTAGGGCTTGGTTCCTGCCTGGAGAGGTGGTGGGTACCCTGTGACCCAGGTTTCTGAGCAAGATGGGGAGCTCTTGGGGACCACCAGAGGCATCTTTGCGCGCTCTGGTGGTCCAGAGCTATGAGCTGTGGGATGCTCAGCTGGATCCAGTGTGGCATTGCTCACTTGGTACTAACTTGCCTGTCCCAGAGAATGATTGTACTGTGTGGTGTGACATTAGTCACTGGCTGGCAGGGAGCTTTGTGCGTTGGTGGCTGGTGTACGACAGTGCTTCTGCATTGCAGTCAGGAGCCCTCCTGGCCTGTGGCATCGTCAACTCGGGAGTGAGGAATGAGTGTGATCCTGCCCTGGCCCTCCTGTCCGACTATGTCCTCCACAACAGCAACACCATGAGGATTGGAGCCATTTTTGGGTAAGGGCCTGGCCCTAGGGTCCCTGTGCTGCGCAGGGTGGTGCAGCACCCTTCACACTGCCCTTGACTTTCTGCAGGCTGGGCCTGGCATATGCAGGCTCCAACCGTGAGGACGTTCTGACTTTGCTGCTACCTGTGATGGGAGACTCAAAGTCCAGCATGGAGGTAGGGAGCAAGGCAGGGTTTGCCTGTAGTTCCTGCTTGCCCACCTAGTTGGCAAAAGCTCCTAGGAATGCAGGGGCTGTCCTGCAGCTGGTTTGGGGTCCTAAGAACAAGGCTTCATGTCTCTGCTCATTACTGTGCTGTGCCAGAAGAGCACAGCCCTATGTTCCTTATCTGAGCTGCTCTCATGGTGGAGTTGCAGTAGAAATGGAAGGATAGGATGCCAGTAGCCCAAATTCTTGCGCAAAGTGGAGAGCAAGGGTACCGGTGCTTTTTCGGGCTGGACAGCCATCAGACTGTGCAGACCTGGCCCCATATACAACATCTCTCCTTCCTTGCTTCACCAGGTGGCTGGCGTGACCGCCCTGGCCTGTGGGATGATATCAGTGGGCTCCTGCAATGGGGATGTCACCTCAACCATCCTCCAGACCATCATGGAGAAATCGGAGACGGAGCTGAAGGACACGTATGCACGGTGGCTGCCGCTTGGCCTGGGCTTGAACCATTTGGGTAAGGCAATGCCAGGGCCTCATGGGCTGAGGGTTGGGGTGGGAGCATCCTTCCACTGCTGTCCTCTAACCACTGGGCCTTCCTTGGCAGGGAAGGGAGAGGCGATTGAGGCCATCTTGGCAGCACTGGAGGTTGTGTCTGAGCCATTCCGCAGCTTTGCCAACACGCTGGTGGACATCTGTGCCTATGCGGGTGAGTTGGGCTTGTTGAGGTGGGGGGGGGCAGGAGTGGGTATTGGGCCCTCTCTGCCTGCTCATCCTGGCCCTCTGCTCCCCTCCCCAGGCTCGGGGAATGTCCTGAAGGTCCAACAGCTCCTGCACATCTGCAGTGAGCACTTTGACTCCAAGGAGAAGGAAGAGGACAAGGACAAAAAGGACAAGAAAGAGAAGGAAAAGAAAGAGAGCTCAGCTGACATGGGGGCTCACCAGGTGGGGAAATGTGGGCTGGACCTGCATCCAAGGAGCAGGAGCTGGCTTTGGGGCATCCCTAAGGCCCTTGTGTGATCAGAGCTTGTGGAAAACAGCCCCTGCCCGCATCCCCTGCTCTCCCTCTCCCCCTAGGCTTAGGGTGGGTGCAGGGGCTAGGAGAACTTGGATTTTGGGCTGTGTGCTCCCTGCTTGATGTCAGTACCTGTGTCCCTGCAGGGCGTAGCAGTGTTGGGGATTGCGCTCATTGCCATGGGTGAGGAGATCGGTGCTGAGATGGCCCTGCGCACGTTTGGTCACCTGGTGAGTGACGCTGGGGACAGCACAGAGCTGGGAAGGGACCTGGGAGTAGAGACTGGGTCTTGCCTTGCATCTCTTTAGCCTTTGCTGCCCTTGGTGAGCTGGATCTAACAGCCACCTCCTCTCCATGCAGCTGCGGTATGGGGAGCCCACTCTCCGTCGTGCTGTGCCCCTGGCCCTGGCTCTTATCTCTGTCTCCAACCCGCGGCTCAACATCCTTGACACCCTTAGCAAGTTCTCCCACGATGCTGACCCCGAGGTCTCGTACAACTCTATCTTTGCCATGGGCATGGTTGGCAGCGGTGAGTCTGGGGGACAGCCCTGTCTGGGGCTCGTGCTGGGCTGGGCCCAGCTGGAAGGAGGGAGACCCAAGTGTGTATCCTGCTTTCTGCCTACACCCCTTCTTCCCAGGTACCAACAATGCCCGGCTGGCAGCGATGCTGCGACAGCTCGCCCAGTACCATGCCAAGGACCCCAACAATCTCTTCATGGTGCGGTTAGCCCAGGTGATAATCCTGTGCTTGCTGCTCGTAGTGGGGAAGGGGCAGGTTGGAGTCTCTACCCTGGATGGGCAGTGGTGTCCTGGAGGTGTCACCAGGCAGGGTGGGGCATGCCCCTCTGGTCTCTAACAATCTTTCTCTGCCATACCAGGGCCTGACCCACCTGGGCAAGGGGACGCTCACCCTGTGCCCGTACCACAGCGATCGCCAGCTCATGAGCCAAGTGGCGGTGGCTGGGCTGCTGACTGTCCTGGTGTCCTTCCTGGATGTGCGCAACAGTGAGTACTATGGGCTCAGGCCCCCTCTGCCTGTGGGGTGGGCAAGGGCCAGCCCCTGCACTCACTCCTGTCTCCCCTCCAGTTATCCTGGGCAAATCCCACTATGTTCTGTATGGCCTTGTTGCTGCCATGCAGCCTCGCATGCTGGTCACCTTCGATGAGGAGCTGCGACCTCTGCCCGTGTCAGTTCGGGTAGGACAGGTAAGGAGCGGCCAGAGCCAGGGCTGGTGTGCTCTGGTATCCTTCTGTGACCCCGTCATTTACCTCTTCTTGTGCAGGCTGTGGATGTGGTGGGCCAGGCAGGAAAGCCCAAAACCATCACCGGCTTCCAGACTCACACAACGCCAGTGCTCCTGGCACATGGGGAGCGGGCCGAGCTGGCCACGGAGGAGCACGTGCCTGTGACGCCTATCCTGGAGGGATTTGTTATCCTACGCAAGAATCCCAACTATGATGTTTGAGGTGGGGGTGGTGGTGGGGGGGTGGTATGGGAGGGGAGGAAAAAGACCCATGTTTATTTCTTTGTTTTTGTTATTAAGAGTCAAGGAAATAAACTGTGTGTAGACTCCAGTACTGCCCTGCCCTACTTGTGCTGGGAGTGTGGGCCGGGCCGCAGGGTTAAAACTGGCCTTGGGGTGGAGGCCATGGAGGAAGTATTTTTAGGAAAGAGAAGAAACCCCTGTCCTGTTTCCAAACCTGGCTGTGGCTGTGGGAGGCTGCGCATGGGGGTGCGTGTGGGGCTGTGGGGTGTCGGTGGAGGCTGGGGTTGGTGTGTGCCGTGGGAGAGTGTCCTTTGGTGCCGTGTTCACCCCACCGGGTCAGAGGTGTCGGTGCAGCTCAGTGGTGACAGCCCCGGGTGCAGGTCCCGTTCGGACGCTACGGGCGGCGCTGCCGTGCGGGTGCGGACGCGGGCCGGGTGCGGCGCCGTGCCACGTGCTCCCGCACCGAGCGCGCGAAGGACAGCGGCACCGGGGGAGGGCGTGGCCTGGCGCGGGACGGAGGCGTTCCCCGTCCCGCCCGCCCCACCACGTGACAGCGGCGTCACGTGCCGCGGGCGGTGCCCGGCGCGGCCTCAGGCGCGGCGCCCGGCGCCCCGCCCCCGCGCGCCGCCGCGGCTCCGGAAATGTTCGTGCTGAAGACTGCTGCTCAGCCGAGAAAGCCAAAATGGATTCAAATGGACTTGTAGAGAGAATGAGGG
>JBCJKH010074460.1:0-24585 GCA_039877255.1 Loriculus beryllinus | reverse complement strand
CGATCTTGACTCCCCAGTTCAGTGTTCAGGGCAGCAACCTCTGCGGTAATCAGTGCCACATTCATTTCCATGTCACACTAATCTCCTGTCTCCTTTTTTTTAATTTTTTTTCCAGTTGTTCAGCCAGCACAGCTTTTATAAAAAGTCTTGTTTCTCCTACAGTACAGTTCACCTGGATAAGAATCTTGATAATATAATGGTTCAAAGTGAGGTACATTTTTATTAATTCATTCTCTTTCCATTTCTCTCTGAGCAGCGACCAGCATCATATATAAGCAGACCCTAGTTGTATTTTTTCTTGCAAAATCATATTTTAATGATTGCAAAGCTACTGAAATGGATTCTGTATGTCCGGAATCCCTCTTTTCTTGCCATGCTTCTTTTCCATGTTTCTAGATTCTTAGGGCTGCACCTTCTGGTCTTGATTAAGGTGGTGTCTAGGAACTTCAGATTATGATGCTGGAAGGACTCTGGCAGACAATTGGATCTCGATCTTGTTGGAAGTTTCTAAGATACACCTTTCTGTAAAGTGACATTTTATTTAGGAAGAAAATAACTCTCCTGTGATTTCAGACTTCAAAATTTCAGTAATTGCTTGGCCTTTTTTCTGACAAAATAACCAGAAAAAATTATTTCACTGTAAAAATCAGGGTAATAAGGAATTCTAATGAATCTTTAAGCAAGAAAATATGCACAGTTAGTGCTAGAACAAGAAGAAATAAAGGTGTTGCAAAACTTCATTTGCAGCTTTTATTGTTTTCTCTCTATGGTAATTAGCTAAATTTTATATGCTTTTTTGAGAACTATTGAGTGTATCATGATACTTACAAATTATGTTCACCAAGGAACTCAGCAAGAGGAAAAATACTGAACGTAATGTAATGTGAATATCACAAAGTAAGTGATATTCACTAAAACACCAGTCAAAACACCACCACCACCCCAGCCCCACCTCCCCCACCCTTCAGTCCTTGATTTTCCCAAGCAGTTTCCCTACTCAAAACTGGGACAGAAAGGATCAAAGTGCTTTTTAGTGTGCAGTTTCTATAAGCCCACAAATCAGAAAGTTGAGGAAAGATTTGTGATCTTGTTAAATTAGTCAAGCAAATGAAAACACTTTAAGTAACTGCTTTATAAAATATTCAGAATTATTCACTTTATAACCATTATGAACATTGCCTGATTTGCCTCATCAGTGCTTCCAAAACTACATACATTGGGATTTTAGTTATTTAAACCCCACTTAATCAACTCCATTAATAAAAAGCCAGTCAAAGTTTAAGATGTATGAAACCTTTTTTTGCTTTTAGTTCACTGTGAAACATACCAGATCCATATCTCAGAGTCACGAACTGAGCAGCCTTATAATACCCCGCATCAGTATGCAGTATGCTTGATCCCTCCAGGTAACCCTTTTCGTATTATACAGCCAATAGGTTTGTGGAAACATTATAATGTTGCAAATTCTTACTCTCTAGTTCAGCATATCTCAGTGATGACAGTTTTGCCTTGCTGCTGTTAAACCCCTTGAATTTAGTTTTTCATTCCAGCTTGTAGAGTCCATCAGCTGCCGAGCTTGTTTCCTACATATATGATATCCTACTTCCTTTGAAATTAGGTTTAAATGTGTTTAAAGAGATCAGTGTTGATTAAAGAGAGGTCCAGTTTATGCTGAAAGCAGGGAAGAAGTACATAGTGCAAGACATGTTGCTAAACACAGAAGTGACTAAAACCAGTTAGCTTAGGGAGGGGTTGCCAGAAGCAAACAGGCTGACATCAGCAGGGTCTGGAAATTACTTTAGACTGCGTGCCATTATCTGTTTGAAGGCCTGATATTGCTATAGCAACACTGAAACTGCCTGAGTATCTCACCTGTGACTATAGAGAAGGATAGATGCATTAATGTAGCTTGCTTCTAATTAGGATACTTTGTTTTTTTCTGTGGAAGTACAACTTTTTTTCCTGCCTGAACACTGCTCCTCATACCAAGTAATATGGTATGGGGCAAGTAATAATTTATATCATTCTGCTTTTCAGAAAGGTCGGTTTCCTCCTACACTGACACCAAATTTGAGATTGGACTCAGTTTAGACTTCAGTAGGGAAGGAGCTGCATGTGTAAAACACCAAAAGTTAGTGTCTCTCTATCAATGCACAGATCATAAAGTTTTACTATTGTGTGTTTGATGAACTTGACTTTTTATTCCATCGAATTAGAGATCATTACAGACAAGAAACTTCTTAGAGCAGGAAGTGGATATTGTGGTAAGTTGCTAAGATCCCAAAATATTAGATGGAGGATCTATATTCCAACTTAGTTTAAATATCAATCCTCCTTAATTTTTTTTCCCAAGAAAACTTCCACTCTGTTGTTAAAATATTTTGTTCAGTTAAGTGTAAATCCACAATAAAAAAAAAAAACAAAAACAAAAACAAAAAAAAACCAAAACAACAACAACAAAAAACAACCAAACAAAAAAAAAAAAAAAAACCACAACCAAAAAAACCCCACCAAACCGAAACAGAAAACCCACAACCTTCAGTAATGGTGTAAACTCCTGACACTGATTTAGTAGCCCTGCAAACTGGAAATTAGAAAAGAGAGTTTATTCTACAGCGTGGTGTAGGAACTGACTGTTTCACTGCAGTTTTTCTAGACTTGCTATATATACCCCTCTCAGTCTCATTCTTCAGAGCTTGTGACTGCAGTACCTGAAGTGGTGTGTCAGACTTTCTATTGCAGTTAGGTTCTGCCTGATTGTTTCAAAATCCTGTTTCTGTAGTCTCTCTTAGCAGTGTTTTCTGTATGTTTTCACTTCTTCATTTGCAAACAGTAGCTGAGTTTACTCCAGAGGTGCACACCAAGAAAATTATATGGAGATTTTCTGTAGTGCATTCTAAAAAAGTTATTTTTCCTTTAAATCAGGTAATGGAGTTTGTACCTACTCAGAAATAAAAATTTTAAAAGAAAAAAATGGACCAAAGATCTATTTGACTAAGATGACAAATTGGTCAGTGAAGAGAGATGATGGAAATCAGTTGTAGAACTTTGTTCTTTACCAGTTCTTGAGCAGTTAAGTTTCTAACTTTTCTCCAAGAATATATAACTTTGAGATTAAGTCCTTAGTTATTTCTCCATTTTCAAGTGACATTATTAACAGGGAAGACTTTTGTCACTGGATCTATAAAAAATAATAATTTTTACTGTTTTCATTTCTGAGTTAGTATGGGAATTCTGAACAACATTTTTTGATTGCAAATAGTAAGAATGTACTTCATTCTGTTTCTCTACAAAGATAATTTTCCATCAGCCATATTCCTTAAGTGTGATGCCAAAGGTTGACTTTTATCCAAGAAGAATATTAGGCTTAATACAAGATTGCTGAAGAAACTGTCTCTCTTGAGAATTAAGGAAGGTAGTGAGAATGCTGGTACTAAAATACAACTTGAAGAACACAGTAAGGCTGAAAAAGTAGTGAGAGACTATGGAGATGTGGAAGCTCTCAAATCTCAAATTTGTTTAGGAAAGGCTAGGGATGTACAAAACTTTTCATACATTGAAAAATCATTTCATTTGTACCATAAACTACTTGGAAGGATGAGTTTTTAAGTCGTGGCCTTAGTAAACAAACTTCTGAAGCAGGTTTTCGGTTTTTTGGTTTGTGTTTTTTTTTACTGTTTCAAAGACAGTGACAACTGTGATATTCTCACACAAGAAACTGAATGTTCTTATTATTGAGTCTAGAATGTTTTGTTGGTAGAAAGTAGCTGTTCATTTTCTTGCTATTTGTTCTATCTTTAGGCATTTTTTCATGTTTGGTCTTTGTTTTCTAAGTGGGGTTGCTGACTGCCAGTTACTGAGGTCCTAATAACTGTATATAAAAGCAGACTAAGCAAATACATAGTTCCTGTGTCTTTAGATGTGGAAATACTCCCATCTAGGTATGCAACCTGTGCAAAATACTAATGATTGCATTATAATGTGCATTCTTGTGAATGTCTGGTGATACGTCACTATTATCTGATGTGAGTTCTATCTTTCTAAAAGGTGTGTGAATTGTTTTTTTATCGTTGATGGTTAATAAATTATTGAACAATTTGTCTTTCCTCTTGATGTAACTTCACTGCCTGTAACATTGTCTCAAATATTACTACATTTGCAACCCTACTATTTTCAGGAGTTTAACTAGCCTGCTTCCAAACAGTATGCAATATTAACTATGATGGTTTGGAAGAGTGCCAGTTGCTAAGATAAAGTGAGGAAAAAAGAGAAGTTGCTATCAGGAATGGCCTTCTATTGACACACAGTTTTTTTCATAGGGTTGTAGTTGTTTTTTGTTTTTTTTTTTAAACCAGGTTTAATAACCTGACCTTCAAAATCTAAATAAACCATTCCTATCATGTTCTTCATACCTATTTTCCAGGCCAGTGACAATCTCAGTTGGCAGGTTCCTCAGGTAATGCTCTCCCCAAGTGTCTGTGAATGTAGATGGATCTTACAGCACACAAATAAATAAGTTCAAGTCAGGGACAGAAAGCTTTTTTGATGAGAGGTCCTCATAGATGACTGCTGGTACCTGTTGTCTGTCAATTAATGTTTTGAGTCTTTTTTCTTTTGCTAGTATTTAATCACATTTAAAAGTTTTTCAAAGTGCCCTAGTACATAAAGATAATAGCTGACTCACACCTCTAATTTTGTCTACTAATAAAGCTTCAAATTGCTCCTAAAGTCGTGAGTAATTTCTGGTTTCATTTTAAAAATTCAGCTCCACAACAGCACAGCACAGTCACAGACTTGGCAAACATCATACAGGTTTCATGGCACTCAGTTGTTTGCTTGCCTGCATCTGGTAGAATAGTTCTACTATATTTGACAGAGAAGAGGTTTTTTCATGTCTCTTTTAAATAACAAGCCAAGAGATGTGGGCTTCTAGTCTTACCCTCCTTGCTTGTTTCTGCCAATATTTGTGAGCAGTTCATAGATCCCCTTTGGTGATGGACAGACTATTGAAGTTGTGTTGTGCCACATTGAGCTGGACTGTGAGCAGAACCCTGAGCACTGACATCTGGATGCTGGCTATTTAACTAGCAAAACCAAATCGATATACTCAACTGTCCTTGCTGTAATCAGGTCTTTTTGCTGCTAGAATACGTGCCAGAATCTGGACATCAAATGTTCTCCAGCTTCACAAATAGCTCTGCATTCCTCCAGCAAAATTAACTGTATGCTACTTTCTGGGGGGCAGCATACAAATCACCAGCGTCTGAGCCAAATTACCTCTATTCATTTCTGAGTAGGTTAGGTTCAAATTTAAGTGATTGTGCAGGCAGGAAGATGTAAAACCATAATAATAATAATAATAATAATAATAATAAAATAAAAATCCCATCATACAGTTTCTCTGCACACTTGAGAGGAACCCATCCCTTTTTGGTACTCAGAAAAAAGTAACTACCCATTCTGGGGACCATCTTGCTTTTGTGGCCCATTAAAACCCACCATCAGGAGCAGATAATTGTATTGGACTTTGGAAGCTGAGAATTCATTTCTGGTCTCTGAAACAGGATTTGTTTTTGCAGATTATGAGACAACGAATCCTGCTCTGGTGTAGTCATTTGTTCCTGTGATGATTCATGAAGAAATGCACCTAAAAGCTGGGGTGTATTAAATCTGTTAACCTATTTTTACACTTCTGACAGTGAATGTTAACTGCTGTTAAACTATGTGGAGACCATCACAAGCCACTGAACGGGAAATGCAAGAGGAAGCTGACACTAAGAAATAAATACTTCTGTTAAAGTCTGAGAGGATGTTTAAATTTCTTGCCACTGATGTCATCCAAGTATTTCCTATTCCCAAAATCAAGACTAGTCAAAACTGAAATTAAAGGGATACTATCCAGCCAAACTAGACCTTGCATCTGATTAAATAAGTTCTAGATAACCTACATATCACAGAACGTTTGCAACAGTAGTGCTGAAAATGCTTTCATCACACCTGCCCAAACAAACTGTGTATTGTCAGTAGTGTTTAAAAGTGACCATTGCTAAGAAATCAGGATAAATGTGTCACTTCCTAACTTAAAGATAGGATAAAAATAAGGAAAAAATGAGCATTTGAATGAATGTCGAGAAGATCTCCATCATGGCACTTGATTATTCTTAAAAAAAAAAATTATGGTAGTAAGAATGTATTTGATCCAATGAAGAGTAAAAGATGGAAAAGGAAAAGTTCACTGGCAAGATCTTTTCAGTTTAACTAACTAGTCAAGGGATTAACTTGTCAAAGTTAGTGAAAATATTACAGTACAGAAAATTAAAGGCTCAAGAAAATTAAAAGCTCAAGAAATATTGAAGAAGAAATGTCCAATATTCACTAGGGAAAAATATTAGAGTATTTCCAAGTATTGTTCTGTTGCAGTTTAGTTTTATACTCCTTTTGTAGCTACAGTTGAAGTCATTAGAAGTTCAGTCTATCATGCTCTTAGTTTTCAGAAGAACAGATTTTCTTGAGAAGCCAAATACTTTTATCTTTTTCCAGGGTACAGTTTCTCCTAGAACTTTGCTAAAGGTCAAAGACCTGTGTAAGTATTACATTTTGAAGACTTGCTGTGGTGTCTTTTTTAATACAGTTTTAATTTCTGATCAAATCAACTCTCAAAAGTGGACTGGCCTACAAACACAACAGAATTAATTTGTTCTCATAGCCTGGCTATGAAAAAATGCTTCTCAGCATTTTATAGGATTATCGAGGAGGTGAAACGAAAGGAGTTGTATTTAGGTACATGAAAAGAGTCATAAATTACACATACACAAGAAGCCTATGATGGAAAAGACATTCAACACTATGAAATAAAGCACTTAAAAGTGCCAGAACTGGGTTTACCAGTGCCCCATTTCCACTTGGATTTGCACATTTAAGTATGTGTTGTTTTTTTTTTTTAATTTGTGATCATATTTACAATATTCTTGCCTTATTCAGTGCACAAAATGAGCCGAGCCTGCTTAGTGATAAGCTCTTCAAAATTTTGTTTCACTGTCATAGTGCAGTAGGTGGCCTGTGCGTGAGGGTGCAGTACCTTAACAACGTAAGCAAGCACTATTGTTCCCTGCACCTGTGGCTATGTGATTCTGCCCTCCCTTCTGCTGATGCTTGTCCATATCTTATCCCACAGGAGCCAAAACAAAGAGGTAAATCAGCAAGGAACACATTTCTTTTACTTTGTAGGGTTTCTTTTTGATCTCTTGTGCTCTCTGTGGGGCTTCATGATAAGGTGTGTGGACACAAGGGAGAATGTAGGACATGGAGCACAAATGTACTTGTATTTTAACTGCCATGGAATTGCATGTTGATCTACTCCACAATCTACTCCACACTGTTTGTAACCTGTTCTAAAATGGACTAATTTCTATGGACCTTTTCTTCCATGAGTGAATCAGGGACAGAATCCAGTTTCTTTGGGCGCTGTTCTGTTGCCGTAAACATGAGATCATCCTTTCTCTCATCCTTTCTTTTTGGCCACACAATGTCTTAATCATAGCAGCATTTGTAACACACGGAGTTGGGATTTTCCAGGCAGTCTTACTATGATGAATAGTCCTAGTTTACTCTCTGGATATTGCTTTTCTGTTAGCAAAATGAGGAAGAAGTGTTGTGAAAAGGAAAACACCATAAACCACTTCAGTCTGAAAACTGTGCATTTGAATGTTGCTACCAAAACATTTAAAGGTTTGTGTCCTGTTCTGTGCTAACCTTGTCCTCTCCTTACTTCTCTGTGTGCTTCTGAGTTGGCTTTGATGTCACAGTTGTTACTGGGCACTACTGATAATAATGAAAGATGCTGACAAGTTCTCCCAGAAGAAGTGGAGTAGGTGGCTTGTTACTACATTCATCTTCTGTATCTTACTTTGGCCTAAAACAAGTTTAGGCTTCTCTTGCGTGTGAACTAGGATTAACTTTTGAGCAGGCTGTAATTTTGGATGGCAAAAAAGTTGCTGCTTTATTTCTTATCTTGACTTGCCTTTGATTAAAATAGCTTTCAGTAGTTTGGAAGTAGCTTATTATTTCAGATTTAGGCAGCTCAAGTCTTATTACTGTAGTTTTTTACTGATGGATGTTTTAAGTTGTCTGCACAATGTACAGAGAGAGATACTCATGTAAAAATGAACAAAAAGTCTTGTGAGCAGGGCACCAAGTGTTGTCTAAATGTCTTCACTCTCTCCACATAGTTTTTTCTATGTAGAATCAGAAGTTTTCTGCAAAAGTATACCTGGAATCTGTTACCTTTTAACCCATTATCCTAATGGGAAATACAGGTTTAATGCCCAAGTGATTTGTTCTCACAGACCTCACTTGCAAGACTTAAGGATATTTGGACTGCTACTCTGAGCTCTTTCAATATCTGGATTCTCATTCATGGGCTATGGAAAGATATTCTTGCTCTTTAACTGCCCAGAGTGTGAATAAATTTATAGTTGCCTATGGGTATTTACCAGTGGTTGAGGAAAGATCATGAATTTTGGACATGGCTACATAAATCCTTTTTGTCACTGTGTTTGACATGTATTGGATATACTAGGCTGCTCTTCACAAACTTCTCTGAGTTCACTGTCCCTTTTATAGCTCCAACCTGTACACTAGCTTGTTTACCACCTTCAGAGTCACTTTTATAAATTCTACACAGAGCTGATAAGTTGCTATTTTCTTCTAACTTCTCATTCATGGAGTTCACTGCAACTCCAGTGCTTTATTATTGCTCCTTTTGACTCATCTTACTTCTCCCTTCTTAACTCATGTCCTACTGAATGTACCAGTAAAAGAAGATCCAGCTGTGACTATTTTGGTCCCTCCTCTAGGCTATTCATCAGTATTCATAATGTTTTTTCCTCCTGATGAGCCATTAGGTTTTTGTAAGAAAGGTACTGTGACTCCATGACTTTGGCACTTGATTGAGAACAGGACTTCGCTAGTGTGTGCCTAAGGCATGCAGTGTCCTCTGATACATAATCAATAGCTAAGCTGGGAGGGTTCACTACTTTTTTCCTGGAAAAAAAAAAAAAGTGGATACTGAGAGATGACTGAGTTAGATGCAATTAACTTGTCTTTCTTCTCTCCCCCAGCCTTTTCTTTGTGAAAACAGAGGCCTTTCTTCAGGAGATATATTTTGAGAGGCCCTGGGCCACAGATCTGTTCTGACAATTTGGTAACATCAACTAGATACTTCCTGCCCTAGCAGAAAAGTATCATGGCACATGTATATACCAGCTTCTTGCCTTCTTAACATGGAGGCACAGATCTGTGAGCACACTGTGCACCTTCAGTTCTTCCAACTGCAATTTGAGAAGATCTAATTTACCAGTTAGCTTAGCTGTGCTAAGGGTTAGTTTAGCTGAGCAGGGAGCTGGATTAGATGACCTTCTACCATTAGCTGACGTTTTACCATTCTGAGACATATCAAACTACAGGCAAGCAGGGACAGAGGTAGTGAATGCACATTCAATCTATGAATCTCAATGAACTGTGGGTATTAATAAGTACCCCTTCTGAGTAGCAATCTGTGTCCATTTTTAATTCATGTGAATTAATGTGTGGCATCAGCTTTGGCTGGATCTGAATCCTTTGCACAAACAATAGTCTTACATATGCTGTTTTGAATGTATGTAAACTTTTGGAAAATGGTGTTAAGATGGACATTCTGCAGTCTCAGGAATGAAAACATTTGTAAATAAGCCCTCCCCCCGGTGCACAAGCTTTGCCAATGGTGTTTTAATTACTTCAACACTGCCATAGCAAATTTCAGTGTACCTTACAACCTGTTAGCCAGCTAGCTCTCTACAATGGTTTTGGCTTTGGATATCCCAACAGTGGGGGCAAACAGCCTCAGGATATGTTTGAAAGACCTTGACTTGTAAGTGTATGATATCAAGATCACCCTGTCTTCCTGATATGGCTACTTCTGAATCCTGGATGTTTGAGATCAAGAGCAAAAAATGACTAAGTTTGTGGTTTGAGAATGGCTTCGCTATAATGATAGAGAAACTTTTCAAAGTAGTGGTGCGGGAAAAAGCTGCTGAGAATGAGCCAGATTCTCACTCTGCAGGCAGAACTAATGTCAATGAAGGACACATTAGTGAAAACTGTGCTGCAGTGAATGCTTCTGGAGCAACCTTTTCACAGATGTACCCTAGGGAATTTCCAAGCCCCAAGGACTTGTGAAGGTTCAGAGCCCACTGGAGTATGCCTCCTTGGAAGGAAACATGGACTTGAAAATAATCTGTTGGGAACTGCTGCTGAGTTTTGATGAAGCTGATGAACAATTGCCAACTGAAAAAAGGGAAATCTAATGACTTTTGGGTTTGGGTTTGGTCAACATCACAATGAGAATTTAGCAAACTCATGAGGTAAAAATAAGCTACTCATCCTGCCGTAACATGATGTAGAATCAAGGGATGCAATCTCTGTAAGGGTTGCAGGTGGCACTGACCAGAGCTGTACCAGGGAATAAATAGTTCAGCAATCAGTTATGCTATTTGTGCTATCTTCTGTACCTTCACCTTGATAGTTTTCTAATATAGATGTAGCCTCAGAGATGTAACTAGCCTCTATTGAGACCCGGCAGCCTGCAAAGTTAAAATACATAATCTATAGCAAAGCTAAACAACAGTGAACCATTTTTCAGAGGTTGACATTAACCCATCCACTAACTCAGCGAAGAGATACGGTTTTCCAATAGCAAGTCATTGCTGTGGATCTTGTGACTATATCTGGAATCAAAGGCAGCCAAACAAAATGACTGTGAGGAAATACTGGTACTGACCAGTGGAGAAACAGCTATTAGGACATCCCCTGCTGTTGTTCATATGAACAAACTTCAAGTGCAGCATATAAGACATACCTTCCTACCTTTCCTGTGGTCATTCTTGTCATCATTACCCTGGCTTGAATTTGAATTTGCAGGCAATCTTAGGTAGTTCTGATAAAGTCAGATAGGGCTGCCACTCCGTTTTCCACTGTAAGAATCACAAGTACCCCCTGAGACCAGCTGAGGAAAGCAGGTTATAGTGTTACCCCTGACCAGCACCAGGGTGTGATGCTAAATTGACTTCACATGTAGAAATTCCCACAGCGTATGCGGTCTAATTCTGTGCACTGAGTTTGAAAGAGCTAGTGTAGTACTTTGGAGGAGCATGCAGGGAGGTTAGCTGCTTTGTAAGGGAAGGAGGAGTTGTGGTTTCTTCTTGTCTCCAAAGGGACCTCTCTTCCGTCCTACCGTCTATATGCAGTACTCCCAGCAAAGCACACGAAAATGAAAGTTAGCCTTTGTTGCTTATGTGAGTGCTGTGGAAAACAGAGTGCAGAAGATCAGTGTGAAAGTTGGAACTTTCATGTGCAGCTCCAAATGGTGTCCAGCTTTTCTCTGGAGGAGCCACACAAGTTTTAAATAAAAGACAAATGGTTAAGGAAAGACAAGTGAAGGAGGAGGTCAATCACGAGGTGGAGGAAAGTACAATTGAAAAAAAGCCCCGTTGCATTTCTCGTTTCTGCCTATAGAGGAAGTAGATGTGTTCTGGCTTCTCATTCCTTCTCCAGGAAAGGTCTAATACTGCTAGAGCTGAACCACTCTGGGTGCACTTCCAGATTAGGTTGTGCTTACATAGCCATTATTTAGGAGTAGTACAGTTTTGTTTGTGGTTTATTTTGTGGTGTTGTTTTTATGGGACTTTTTTTCTTTTTTTTTTCTTATTTTTTTTTTTTAGTAATGGATAAAGTGGAAGAGAATCTGGGAAGTAAAAGAAAGTTAGCTCAACTGGTAACAGCCAAATGCTGATCAGATGTTTTTGAGGATGTATGCATACCATTAACTCCTGTACTTGAACACTGAAGTGAAACTGCAGTTCTGGCATCTAATTCCTTTAAAATTTAGAAGGCAGGTTTTCTTCTCCAGGCAGAGGACTGGAGTTGCAAATGTTACTTCTTCTGAGGTCCTCCCTCTTGGAGCTATTTCAATATTTCTTCTGAAACATGTAAACCTTAATGCAAGAGACTGTATGGTATTCAAAGCAGTACATACTGCAACTCAATTCTTTCTTCTTTCATCTGAATGTACAGCTCAGAAACAAGGCTGGACAGTCTTTGATTAAACCACCAAGACTAGTGTTCTTAATTGTTAGTCCTTTGAGGTGTATATGCTGGGCTGCAGAAAATCATAGATTTGGCTTGAGAGAATAAACCACTTATCTCATTGTAGTTCATCCAGGCAGAGCAGCACACTACTGATCAATGGTAATATGTCACATTTTACAACAGCCCAGAGAAAAGATCCTTGAGCTGAAGGGCAGAAGACTTTTTAAAGGGCCACAACAGGTTTGTGGAGTGTCTGCAATCCACTGCTTATATTCACAATTCAATACAAATATGGCCCTGTAGGGAAGTATTTGCTATCATGAAAAATAGAACTGTAAGAAAGTGAGTTGAAGGGAATCCACGTTTTTGTTGGGCTTAGGTTTGTGAATTGGTTGTCAGAAACTCACCATCCTGATACAGCGTTTACGTGAAGTCAAATAAGCTGATAAACAGTTAAAGACTAACACAGCTATGGGGTATGAAGTGGCAAGAATGGAAAAAAGTAGGGTTTTTTTCCAGAAAGTGCCCATGATAAATATATGAATCTCTCCAGTGACAATTCAATATTCCTTTTTCAAATTGTTATTACTTTTCCTAGACCTTGCTGTTTTGCGCTGGTTGGCTTTTTTCCCCCCCTCCATCTCCACTTTTTTTCTGATTTTTTTTTTTTCACCCAGATTAAACGCCAGATTAATTAAAATTACATTTTAATTATTTTTAATGGAGCACCAATTTTTTTGCGGACTTGCAAACCCCACTATGGATTCTTTTTGATTGAAAGGAAGCTTCTGTTATAGCTTGTACCTCTAATTTGTATAAAGGAAAATCTGTCAGTTTGATTTCTAGAAATACTCATTCCAGCTGAAATGGATCTGTTGTATTTTTTTCATCAACTAGCTCTGGAGTTCTCATAGGTTAGAAGATTTTCATTTCCTCTGTGTTTACGGTGTATTCTGTAAATGCACTTGATCCTTTTCAAGTACATCAAAGCTTCAAAATAAATGGATGTTTTCAACCAAAGCCTTCCTCTTAAAGACAGAAGAAGCTTATTTGACTGGTACTCTGGTTTCATTTGTTCAGACTTCTACATTGGTTTCTAGTGCAGTTACTTTTTCAGCCTTGCTCTGGTGCTCATTCTGGCGATTAATTTGCTTTATATACAGTTTTTTACCTAAATTAGCAAATGTTCTTCCTGAGCTTTTTTGTTGGAATCATGCTGAAAAAAGTATTCTGCTCTGATAGAGAAAGCTAATTTATTTTTGAGTACTGGGCTGATTTTTTTTCTCTGTCATGCCGTACTCTTTCTGTTCCCTCGTACTAAGGAATATAAAGAACCTCACGGGCTCTGATTAAAAATTACAAAAAGTGGGGTTTTTTTCCAAGGGAAACCTCACTTTTCAACAGATCTCCCATTCCATTCTCTGGTAGGCCAGCTCCATTGCTGGCATGTGAGCACAGTATGTGAACTCAGCACCACAGCAGCCCAGAAAATGCATGGTTCATGCTCTGTATAAGAAGTTGAAGTGTGCAATAAATTCCTCTAGCCTGCAGATTAACATTAGAAGTGGCGAGCAACCATTGAGTATTCTTTAATATCTCACTGATGGTGCTTAACCATTTCAGTTCCCTGCTAAGCTGTAGCAGCTGTACAGGTTACAGAGAGGGGATTAGCCCTTTGAAAGGGGCACAGACAGAGTTCTGGACACAGTTTTGCTGGGTTCAACTTAAATGCTAGTTCAGTATCTCCTAAGAACTGCACGGCTTTTTTAGTCTTCTCTCTTTCCCGTTCACACAGCTCTTCTGTGTGATCCCATCTCTCCCCCACCTCTTATCACTGCAATTCCAGACAAAGAAATAGCCAGCTCCCATGCTGCTGGCTCTAGCTCAGGAGTGAAAGAGCAAGAACTGACAGTGATGACTGGGTGGTGCACACCCTGCTAGACGTGATTTGGCTGAACTGAGAGCTACCAACAAAAGGCTTGAAGGTAGATGGTTCCCGCTGGACATACGTAAAAGCACTTTATTTCCCCCTTTGAGCCTTCTGTGACTCAGAGTGAAACCCTGATGTACATATGCAACTCTTCCAACTGTATGAACTGAAGGAATTTGGTATTTCATAGAGTACTCAGTGTTGTAGGGAAATGGACTATAAATGAGCCAGTGAATTGTTACGGATACACTTTAAATGTAATATAAACTGTTTTTGCCTCATTAGCATGTCGTAACAATGGAGTCATGACTTTTCCAAGAAAAAAAGAAGATATGATTCAGCTAACCCTGGGAAATAAGCTTTTATAGTAAAATGGAAAAACAAAGCTGTATGTCACAATATTATGTTATATGATTATATCAGTTTAGTATAGTAAGTGTGATTTGCTTTTGTCTTTTGAATTAAATCTAGTGATTTAATACTCTGTCAGCTTATGAACATGTATTTCCAACACAGACTCTAGATTGAATCTTAAAAAATGATAATGTGGAGTTTGACCTCCTTAGTTACTGCCTGATAAAATACAATTAAATATGTTTAAAGTATGCAGTAGAAAAATACATAGGCAAAAGACTTTAGATATTATGGTGGTACTGTTTGCAAAGAATATTAGCATTTACTGATCATTCCTATCATTGCTGCTGTTATTTTATATTAACATTTCTTTAATTATGTGAATGCCAGAATGGTATATTCACAAAAAGTAGAACAACTTTATATATAACTTAGTGATTTAACATGTCTAGAACCTATTTCAAAGAAACCATGACAGACATCTTTCATTCAGTAGTCTGCCACAACAGGAAATTACTTCCTTTAATACGCAATGAAATAAATATAGGTCAGATGGTTTGTTTGTCTGCATTTACTTTGCACAGTCCTACCAGTAAAACAGGATGTTTTCTATTAACATTGCTGCAGGGTTTCCTGGTAACAATAGCACCAAAATAAAGAGCAGATTTTGTCTAAGTGAAATTCACTCCTCCTGCCTAAAGCCCTATGCCTAGAAACTGCAAGGAAAAAAGCTGAAGTAAGATGTGGAAGCTGCTAAATTTATGTGTAAGCACCAGGCTGCAATCCATGCAAGCTTACATGAGTTAGGTACTCGCTTCCTCTGAAATCTAAGGAGGTGAGCACCTTTGTTCTTAAAGCCTTTTTGAATATTCCAGCCATGTAAGATGTAACAGTCTCCCATTGTTTGCTCAGGGGCAGTATATATATGTATATGATTATTGCCTTGGGTATTCAAAGTCTATGCTAGTGAAAAGAAGATCATAGGGCATGCAGCTTTTCAGCTGTGAAGAAGCAGCAGCCTTGCTGAGCCATACTTCTTTAGAGAGGCTGCTGGACTTTCTCATAATCTACACTTGAATGTCTTTACTCTTGAGTGATCTTCAGCTCATCCAGAAAGCCGAGGCTCTGTGAATTAATTATTGTCAATATTGGAACTATGGGGGGTTCAAGTGAAAGAATGGGCTTTAAGTCAGCCACGTGTGACTGGATGTTCTACCTAACTGGAATGCAGTTTGTGTTGAGGTATGTTTTCTTTGGCTATTTTTTCCTGAAATGTGCAATTACAAAAAATAAAATATTTACATCATTACAAATGAAATTTCAGTGTCAGCTTTTTCTGTCATAAAATGGAATATTCCTATGTGCAACAGAGGAATTATTTTCCTTAGGGATCTGATACAAAACTGTTTTCAATACAGAGAACAATAAACTGATTACTACAGCTATATACTTTCTGATCAAGAAGTTTCCCTGTCTTCAGCGGTGATGCTTGTCCCATAGCTCCTATATCAGCTGTGTGCCAGGCTTCACAGTAGTTGCTGACCAGTCGGATCCCATTTGTAGTTGAACCATGCCATATTACTTTTTGAGGCCTGAAAAGTAACATTAAGAAGTTATTTCCTGAAAAAGTGTGGGTTTTGGTTTTTGGTTTGGTTTTGATGTTTCGGGGTTGTTTTTTTTTCTTTATTTAACTGCACACCTGCATATGTGGTGGCTTGTTTTTCTGCTTTCCTCCTGCTTGAACCAAGCCGTGGGTAGGGAAATATTAAGGTAGAAAAGAGAAGAAATAAAGGAGGACACAACCTGATATCCCATTCATAGGCTATTGGAATTTGAGAAGAAATATGGCATAATTTCTAGTAGGCCAAAATATTGCTACTTGTACTATCTGGTAAAACTAAATGTCATGCAAGTCTTATAAATGGTAGTGTAAACTCACCAAGACGGATCGGTCATTACGTTCCTCCCATCAAAGGAGTATATTGGAACATGAATGTTAAATTGTCCACCATTTCCATTAAATATAGAATTCCAGTTACTGAAAAGTGTTTCTCCCTGTTAAAATTCAAAGCCATTTTTACAAATAAATCCAAAATCCACATCATACCTAATTCTTATAGACTTATCTATACATCTAAAAGCTTACCTGAATTTTAGGACACTTATGATTCCAGTTTTCATATCAGTTTCTGCATGGTACTCCTGAATAAACTGGTCTGATCTATCATCTCTATGCTAATAGCTCTCTGATTCACACCTTTGCTTCACAGTTGCATCTCAGTTGTATTGTCACTCCAACTAGTTAGCTTGATCATCTCCATTTCCACTATCCTTTTCTCTCTCAACTGCCTAAGGAGTTCTTTGAAGAACTGCTTAGAACTAGCTATAGACAAAATATACAGATAATTTGTGTTGGAAATTCTGTTGAGGTCACAATTTTGTGAAAATTGTGGCATTTGTTGCAACTGATCAAAGAAAACCTTGCATCAGGCTACCTTTCAAACTGATTTTGATTTTTTCCAGTCAAAGTTGAAATAATATTGTGTTTACAAATTTGTTTTCAAGGCTCCATATTTGCATGCATTTCAGAGTAGCATCTGTTCAGCATGTTCTAAGCATCACTCGTTATTCCTTTAGGTTTCTTTGGCCGTTTGTTCTGGGAGCCAGCCAATGCTATGGAGACATGGTTTGTTTTCCTCAGTTTTACAGTGTGTCTGTTTATGTGAGACCACAAAATGACTCATGCTCTAGACTTTCAGTTTCACTGGGGTACGTCCAGCATCACTCGTAAGCAGACTTTGCCTTTATGTTGAGGAATAAGAAAAATGGGCATTTTAGCCTACTATACTCTGTAATCATACTAGAAGGTAGAACATATCTGGTTTTGAGAAATGAGGATGCACTTTCCCTGAAATAAAAAATATCTAGAAAGCTGAACATTGTACTGTTGCTTTGTCAGTGGTCTGCTCAAAGTACTCATAGCTTTATTTCTGCCATTAGCCTTAGGATACTGGAAAAAATCAACCCTTTGAAAGTGCAAAGGAAATGTGAGACAATCTGTAACTTTCAACTTTATCACTGCTTTTTCTTGGTTTTGAACCTGACTGTAAAATATGAAGCAAAGCTGCTTCTTTATAAAATGCAGCTTGGGTTGAAACTTTCTGCTTTTGCCATTTTCCAAGATTTTTGGGGCAATTACAGCCATCCTAATAAAACAAATATCAAGTACTCATTTTTACCTTAAGATTGACTATTGGTAAATGTTGTCGGTCGGTTTTTCTGACAACTGTCGCCAGATCTTGCAAATGCGATGAGAGGAAGGCTCTATAGGTAGATGTCAAACCTGCTAGTTGGGCCTGTTGAAAGCACTGAAAATCTGCTCGGATGTCACCAGAAAATGGTAAGTTTAAAGCCACCAGGTGCAGCTGGAGAAAAAAAGAAGAAAAGTCACCAATTTTATGGTGTGTTGGTTTGTTGGGTTGTTTTGTTTTGTTTTTTTTTTTTTTTAAGTTTGTAGCAGAAGGAAGAAATTTATTTGAAACCACACTAGACCTTCCCTCCTCCTGCCAGAACAAGAGCTGGTACCTTCCATACCAGGTATGACAGATAGTTGCTGCCTTAACATTACATTTCTTAAAGCTGAGACCCATAGCAGAAATAATTTTAAATTTATCCGAAAAGAAGGCTCTGGGGAGATCTTACAGCAGCCTTCCCATAGCTAAAGGAGACCTACAAAATGCTGGAGTGACTTTTTACAAGGACAGGTAGAGACAGGACAAGGGAGATTGGCTTGAAGCTGAAGAGGGCAGATTTAGATTAGATATTAGGCAGAAGTTCTTCCCCGTGAGGGTGGTGAGGCCCTGGCACAGGTTGCCCAGAGAAGCTGTGGCTGCCCCATCCCTGACAGTGTCCAGGCTGGATGGGGCTTGGAGCAACCTGGTCTAGTGGAAAGTGTCCCTGTGTGTGCCAGGGGGGTTGGAGCCAGGTGGTCTATAGGGTCCCTTCCAAACCAAACCATTCTACGATTCCATGAAAATTAAGGAAACCATGAAGCTTGTATACTCCTAAAAAAAAAACTGTTTTAAAGCAGCTTATATTTTTAAGTGGAAGTCTTGGAGTTATCACACAAACAAAATCCCAAATTCTACAAGTATGAAATAAGTAGTAAGAAGTGACCATACACCATTTAAACATTCACTGTTAGCAAATACAAGTAGCATGCTTGAATCAAACAGGATAGGTGCAAGAACTAATCCACACATTTTTTTTTTGTTGTGTGTTTGTGGAGTTCTACTTGGTTTTTGTTTTAGATGTAACTCAGTTACCTTTCTGTATTTGTCTTACTATTTTTAAGTATTGTAAATGAATGCTTAGATTCTGAATTGTCTACCTAAGAAAAACAGCACCATGAAGATAGAAAATATTCTAATTATTTTTTATATTATTTGAGTGCAAAAATATTATTAACTTAAAAATTGCTGTTTTATTGTAGGTACTATCACTAAGTGAAGAGGTATTACTAAATCAGAATTAGCATTTTTTTTTTCTTTGAGATGAGAAAGGGGCTAGGATGATGAAAATAGATTTGGAGGAAACAATTTAAAATTGTCTCGGAGATTTCTAAACCAGTTAAAGTAGTGTATTTTTAAATATCTAAAGTGATATAATAAATAATATTATATTCACATAAATGTGAATATATATTGATATATTTAATCTATATATAATATATAATGTATTATATATAATATAGAATAGAAAATCTGTAATGTAATAATATATAATATAAAATAATTTTATATCTAAAAATTAAATATGTGAATTTGAAGAGCAGTTATCACAAATCTCTCTCAAGATGTACACTGTCATGTTTCAAACCAAAACTATGCAGCTGCAATACAGATCTCACACTTACTGCTGGTTTTCCATTGTTCGTATTTGGTTCTGGATTTCGTGCTGGAAGAGACTGAAATCCCTGTTATTTTAACACATGCAAACAGATATGTTAGACATTTTACTCAGATCAGAGTTTTAGACAGTAATTTTATAAATAAAACGAACATTGAACATTGGAGAACCTGAAACTCTCTTGCCTCTGAAAAATAAACCCAAACTACATAGCCAGGATACTTTATCTACATATCAGACCAAATTAATGGTCTGTCACATAAATATGTATTTGAAAGCTGTCCTGGCCAGAGTTGCTTTTCTAGACTCAAGTGTACCCATCCACAATGTTCTGCCAGAGCTGATGTCAGCACCTGGAATCCTACGTGGAGGCAGCTTGCTCTTGGCAGGAGCAGAAGACCAGTTCACGGAAATTAAAACTGGAACAGTAAGGAGGATGTGAAAACAGAAAATGTAGTGGTGAGAATATTTCTCAAGGCCTCTGTAATCTCCTCTTTGAAGCAACTGGCATGTAGGAACCAGAAAGTTGATGATCTTCAGAGTGTGTGAGGAACAGCAGTTTTCTTCTCTAGTTATGGTAAGTAAGAGTAACAGGCTGTACCAGATGGGAAAGTCATGTGGTGTCAGCTGGAGGCTGCATACAGTTTCCTGTAATATAAGTCTAGACATTTTCTCAAGTGTGTTAAGTGCATTTCTCTCTCATCAGACTGCTCACTAGCCCCTTCACCACTTCTTGGTTTTCATCCTCCTGCAATTTTTTTGGGACGGACAGCGTGTTCACATGCAGGTTGGTACAATAACTTGCAGAATGGGGTCAAGTGCAAACTAACAATTGAGTCTTTAAAACTGACCTTCAGCACACTCTAGGATAAGCTACATGCAGGTGATGATGATATACCCTGAATACAGGACTATAATAATTTAAAGAAAACCTTTTCAGAAATAGAATTCCGAGTTTGCTTGAAAAAGACCAGGGCTTGATGTGGTTCTAGGTGACCTGATCTAGTTGAGGATGTCCCTGCTCATTGCAGGGAGGGTTGGACTAGATGGTCTTTGAAGGTCCCTCACACCCCAAACCATTCTAGGATTCTGTGGGTGACTTCAGTATTGCAAAACAGAATACTGTTTGGTGAGTTTTGGTTGTTTTGGGGTTTTTTTTCTGGTAGGCAGCTTGCTTTGTACTGCTTTTTGTAGCTGCTGCTTTGTCTCTATAGTGTTTGGAGTCTCAGAAGATAATAGAAACAGATCACTGGCAATTGTGAACCAATTTGCAAGCTTATGTAGTGGTAGAATGTTTACTTTGAACTGACAGGTCTCAGTAGAAAATCATATTGTGCAGGGATCTGCTTGCAATCTGCCATGTGTATTGCCTGATTTTGCACACTTAGACTCAGTTTTTCACAGTCCCATGTACTGTACTTACATGGCTTGATAAGGCTGGAGGAGGAAGGCTGTCAGCAGGGATAGGAATTAGCTCACCAAGCTGAAAGAATCCAAAAGGACAAAAAAACAAAACCACATAACCAAGAGTTTCTAAACTATAAAAGAGGGATCTTTGCACCCATTCTTCTCCATCCATGTAAAAAATATCTGCAACAACTCCATTTTGAGCAAGGAAGTTGGAAAGGGTTAGGACATAGTGCAATAGTACCTGCAGTTTTCTCCATCCATTTCGAACACGGATATAAACCTCACTGGTTTCACTCAGATAGATTAGCGTACCTTCTGCTACCAAATGAACTTTTTCCAACATACCCTCAATGTTATGAAATGTTGTAACCTGTCAAATAGAAAAATGAAAGATGCTTCATCAGATATACAAAACATTTTGCAAGTTAATTTGTTAAACTGAAGTCTCATTGAAGACATAATTGTCAAGGCTTCTTCTGCAGGTAATGCTCATAAAGTCAGTTGTACATCATTTCATACAAAAAGCTTCAGTAACATAAATAGCACATTAATTTAACACACCAGTGTCATCATTCTAGAACTACACCAATAGTTAATTTTGCACTGAGTGAAGATCATTGCGTCTCTGTGGTTTAGCATACTTGATGAAAATGGCAGAGTTCAGAAGAGATTTGATAAGGCTTGTAAATATCACATACAACTCTAGATTAATTTGCTTCTCTTACATTTTTATTAATGTTATCTCTTTTCTTTAAGGATTTTTTTCCCATTCCTTTCTTTATGTTTCCAGATACCTCTAGTTTACACAGCAAGTATTTTTCCATTTCTCTTTCATAGATCATCATGAGACTTAAACTGATGTCTGTCAGATATGGACATTGCACTTACTACCTCTGCCTTTGTCATGTGAAGATAAGAACACAGTCCTCCTTAAGATGGGTTGCTTTTACAGTCTGATAATTGCAGGTAGTGTAAAATCAGGGGCAAGTTTCTTGAGAGTGTAATTTCTTTCTCATTTCTTCTGTGTCAGAAGGCATACTAATGCTTTCTGAATCATACAGACCCTACTATAGGTTTGCATGTTGTTTCTTAATGTTGGTTTTTAATGTTGGTTTTGACTAAGTCTTGGATCCTCTGTCTGTGACAGTAGCTCCCAGCCTGTATCTACAGCCTACTACCTTGAGTCACCAGGCTTTGAACCCTGTTTCTCTGCTGATCTGTTATTATTGTCAGTCCTGAATTTCTGTGAGAAAAGGCAGTCAGCAGAGGTGTGATACTATGGTGGGAAGGCATTAAGAAATTGAAATTCAGATTCTTCTTAATTCATTTGATATCATATACATGATCTGAAAGTCTGCTTGTTCATTAGTGCATTCTCAAATGATTGCTTAAGATATCCAGCATATTGCTGTTCTACCATAATATAAGAATGTGGAAAAGGAAGAATTTGCAATGAACCCCCTCTGCTAGCTTGATTTCCCCCCTCCACCCAAAACTATGACTATTTAATTTAGAAATTAACAAGACAGAAGTCTTAGCTGTCATTTTCACTGCATGGATATCTGGGATACAATTCTGATTTGATTAATGCAGTAAGAAAAGAAAACAAATTTGTATGTATTATCTGACACAACAATGTTTATATTTGCTGGGGAAATCTATGGTTTTCTTAGAATCAAGTGATCTATATTAATGGATTTTAATTCAGTAACATTTTTTTCATGGAAACTGGGCATTCAGTACTTATTCTGGTATCTCAGCAGGTGAAGTTGCTAAACTCTTTCAGAGGCGTTGCTTTGAACATAGAATATGGACTTTTCCATTACTTTAGCATGTCATCAATCTTTTATGTTTGAATAGGCTGTAACTAACAAGGCAATGGACAGACTTCTCTTATCACTTTTCCCACCTCTTTTAATTTCTTGCTGAAAAATATGGAGGTTCAGAAAACCAGAAAACGTTCTAATAAGTAAAAACACAGGAAGGAGCTTTCCCTTCTCTCAGTGCTTCCAATGGCCACCTAAAGATTTGAAGCAATGTTTCAATGGCAAAATTTCTTATTTTGCTGTCTTACCAGACTCCTGGTTGCAGGTGGCCCTGGCTCTCCAGGAGGACCTGGTGGCCCAGGCATTGCAGCTGCTAAAATGAAACAAGCATACATGTTGAAGGTTGTCTTTCTTGAGAGACAAGGTTAGTGACATAAATAAAGGGCTTGGTGATGGTGTCTTTAAATAGCCATATGCCTTACATAGAACTTACATAGTGAAGTTCTGGACAGCTGTGTTTAAGACAACCATAGAAAATACATTCAAAGGATTTTTTGTAAAGCAGTGATGAAACAGCTTTTTTTCTGTTATTTGGGAGGTTAAGGTCAACAGATTTCAATCTGTTGCAGATACTCTGCAGATTGTGGAATCATAGAATGATTTGGATTGGAAGGGACCTTAAAGATCATCTGGCTCCAACCTCCCTGGCATGTGCAGGGACACCTTTCATTGAGGTTGCTCAAAGCCCTATCCAAGCTGGACTTGAACACTGCCAGGAATGGAGCAGCCACAGCTTCTCTGGGCAACCTGTGCCAGGGCCTCACCACTCTCACAGGGAAGAACTTCTTCCTCACATCTCATCTCAATCTCCCGTCTGTCAGTTTAAAGCCATTCCCCCTTGTCCTGTCCCTACATGCTCTTTTAAAAAGGCTCTCTCAAGCTTTCTTTTAAGGCCTTTTAGGTACAGGAAGCTGTCCTAAAGTCTCCCTGAAGCCTTCTCTTCTCCAGGCTGAACAAGCCCAGCTCTCTCAGCCTGTCTCCATAGCAGAGGTGCTCCAGCCAACTTGATCTGCCAGTTCCTTTTCAGAACCTGTGTATGCACCTCATCATGTCCCATGGACTTGTGCACCTTCAGGTTCCTTAAATGGTCTCCAACCTATCTCCTACAGAGGATGGTTCTTCATTCTCCCAGTCCCTGCCTTTGCATTCTGTGACTTGGTTAGTGTGGCTGGAGCACTTGCTGGTGAAGACCAATGCAAAAAAGTCATTGAGTACCTCGGCCTTCTCCACGTCATGCGTAACCAAGTCTCCCATTTCATTCTGAAGAGGGCCCACATATTCTCTGATCTCCCTTTTATCCCCAGTAAAAGCTTATATCCCCAATAAAAGCTGTAGAAGCTTTTCTTGTTGCTCTTAATATCCCTGCCCAGATTTAATTCTGTCAGGGCTTTAGCTTTCCTAGGCTGATCCCTGACTACTCAGACAATTTCTATATATTCCTCTCCGGCTACCCATCCTTGCTTCCACCCTGTATGCTTTTGTGTGTGTGTGTGTGTGTTGGATTTTGTCCAGGAGCTCCAAATGAACCAGATTCACTTAAAATTACCAGAATGCTCTTCTGCTAGCTGCTAATGGCATACATACGGAAGAGGAAGAACTTTTAGCTCCTGCCCATATAGGTTCTGAGGGAGGCTTTTGCTCTAAAAGTTAACAAAGCAGTATTCTCCAGTGGTATGGACTTGAACTTCTAAGACTGCAGTTCACAAGATCTAGTACCTAGTAGCTGGCTCTACTCCAAACATTAATTTCTTCACCTTGAGGTGAAAGTCCCTGTTTTCTGGAGTAAAAACTCATTTCTTTTTAGGAAGGGAAGAAGGAAAGATATGGAAGACTTAAAGCAAGCATCTTTCCCCATGACAGGTGCAAAGTCCTACACCTGAGTCGGAGCAATCCCAGGCACAGCTACAGATTGGGCAGAGAAGAGATTCAGAGCAGCCCTGCAGAGAAGGACTTGGGAGTGGTGGTCAATGAGAAAATGAACATGAGCCGGCTTCAGTGTGCGCTTGCAGCCCAGAAAGCAACCGTATCCTGGGC
>JBCJKH010074443.1:0-10913 GCA_039877255.1 Loriculus beryllinus | reverse complement strand
GCTGCAGACCTCCTGGCCAGAAGCCCATGAAAAATCCTTAGAGCTATCTCTAATAGGAAAGAAATAACATTTTCCTGATAAGGATTTTATAGGAATCTGGAGGTGACAATATGAGAGTGCTATAAGTGCATCATCTTTCCTCAGTTGTCACTACTAAAGTCATAGCATGCACAACTCTAAACTGGATACTTTTAGAACTGCCAAACACTCAACAAAAGCAAATAATTGCCAATAAAAAAATTCAATACAGCAATATTCCAATAAATATACACAAAAAATGTACACAGTAGTATTGTCAGGATTATTTATTGTAAAAAAATATTATAGAATGCATGTGGTGATTTCGATAAGGTTTTATGTGGTGGATCCCACAGTGAAAACTTGCTTTCACTTTATAGTTTCTGACTTGCAATTGTATCTGACACTGCATTCATTTGGGGTTTTTTTTCAGGTGAACCAAACAAAATCTCAACATGAATAAATTATGGAAAATAATACAACTTTGTTATTCATTCTGTTGGAAATTGTTCAACAATTGGTAACTGTCATAAGGCAAGGCAAATCTATATAGTATTAATAAAACTACTGAAAACAAACTAGAAATTATTCATCATGATAGTTGCATAAATATATTGCCCATGTGCTCTAAGATGTAATTTACTTTGCTTAAAGGTTTCCATTTTAAAAAATAAAAATCTTAAAGTAAATACAATAAGCTACCTCACCCAAAAATGTCCAAGTCATATAGGTTTAGAGACGCCAGTGTGTCTTTGTAGATTAATGAAGAGCTCAGATGACGAACTGTGATTAAATGTCTAACTTTTTTACAAGTATGTCATCTTCCTTAGGAAAGATTCATTCTACCCCTTAAAAACTACACATGGTTTTAACATTCATATCTTGGACAGAATATAGAAAAAAAAAAAATACTAAGAACAGAGATTCAAAAATATTTCCATATAGGAAAAACTGAATAGTTTAGAGACAATTAAGACAGGACAGCACTATCTTCTGGGTGGGTTAGAAAGAAGAAAGGGGTATGATTATTCACTATTTCCCATGCCACAGAAATGCAGCTACAGCCAGTGAAATTATTTGACAAACAGGCTCAACTCAGAAGAATGTCACAAAATATTTTCTTGAATTGAAAAAGGGATTAGTTTGATATATGGGGAAAAGTCCATCAGCAGCTATTAAAAATGAGTATTGTGCCTAACCTGCAGCTCAGATGTTCTTAATCCTCGTGATTGTCAGAAACTGATAGGATATAAAAAGAAAATTGCTTTATAATATCTTCCATTTTCCCTTAATCTTTCTATAAGATTTTTCTGGTTACTACTGTTGCAGACTATCTATTGGGCTAGACAAACCTGTGGTCTGACCCTGCACAGCTGCTTCTACTTTCTCAGAGTGCAGAACTGCATTGCTTTTCTGAACAGTTAAATTTAGAAGAATAAATATACTTGTATCAAACATAAAATCATTACAAAAATAATAAGTAACAATTGCACTAGTCATGTCAACTTATTTTCTTTGTGTTTACATTGCAGAATTATCATTATTTATGTTGTAATTTTGGTGTGTAACTTTGAATATTTAAACTTATTTTAAGTGTCATCCTTATCGCAGAACATTTCATATTATTTGAAGATTAGATTTATAGGACTTTACTCCCACTAGATTTATAGGACTTTACTCCCACTTTACCCTTCCATCTATGATGCAAATCAGGGTTGAAAGTTTGGTGTTGAAAAGTAGAATCTTACTTCTGAATTTCTAAGCAGCTGAGAAATTTACATAAGATAGAAAATTGTCTTCTTCAGTTTTACTTTAAATCCCTGGTGTAGAGACTTAATTCATTCTACCTATGTTGCATGAAATTCCACATACTGAAAAAATACAAAATATTCAAAAGATCATAGCATGTGTCCCAGGGGACTGCTCCACCTTTAGTTTTACTGTATCTTGGTTCTGTCAAGAGGCAAGGACCAAGAAGAAATTTACCACAGAACTACCTTCACCCTTTGTGCCTTCTTCTGGGGCTTGTAGTAGGTCTGTGGGCTGGGTGAGATGGATGTATGCTTTATTTGGATTTTGGGTTGAGGGTTCTTTTGAAAGAAATAGACTGTGTCTAAAAGTTAGAAAAGCAAGGGGGTTAAAATCAAACCACTTACTTTCTTCGGGAAAAAAAAGAAATAATAAAGGAAAAGGGAAACAAAGAATTGCACTGGCTTTTCATTTTATTTCATCATCCTGAGGCAAATACTCACAGAATATTCATTTCCTCACAGAGAAACAGCATTTATGTCTGAATCAGCTCAGAAGTTGTAGTGATTCCCTGCTGATTTTTTAATAGAGAAGGGAACTAAAATCACTCCTCATGAATAAAAAATCATAATAGGAAAAGCATTTACTTAAAAAAAAAAAAAAGCTCACCAAGAAGTAGGTGGTTTGCAGCACTTTCCATTTGTAATGTTTTGTCCCTTGTAATATACAATAAAGCTCAAATGGCACCAAATCTCATCATAGATTCACATATATTATGCCAAAATTATATACACTCAATTTTTTCAAATTTTTCTGAGCTTACCCTGCTGCCTTTGAAATCCAAAGCTGATCAACTAGCTTCTGTTGGAGCAGTCTTTTCTGATTTGAAGCTATCCTAGCTCAGGTTTGAAATATTTTATTATACAGCAGGTTCCAGTGAAGAAAAAAGCCAGTCTTCTTGCCCAAAGGTAAAGCAGTGCCTGGAGGAGGCTCAGAGTATGCAGAGAAGTTCTGTCTGGGAAGCTCTTCACAGTTTGCATGCGGTTAGAAGAGCTACACATGCAATCACTAGCATAATTTCTTCAATGTTTTTATTTCTACTTGTCAACTGCTTTTTTATTTTGATTCTGTATTTGTCCCTCAGCTTCTTTCAGGTAGATAATTCTAAATGTTACTACTAGAATTAGTTTTGCGTGTTAAAGGTGTTCTGTGCAGGTTTGTTCAGATATTGTCCCTGTACTAACAGTATTACCAGCAGGCTCTTTCCTCACCTTATGCCAGGGTTGCACATTAGATGAAAAATTATTCATGGCATTTGTTTTGCTATTGGATTCTGTTTTGTATTCATGTCAAAGGGACACCTGAGAATAGTAGGCTTTACCACGAATTTTCAGAAAACAGCTATTGGCTTCATTTCATATTTGTCCCTGAATAGAAACCAGATACAAAAAATAAACAAAATGTGGGCAAGAAGGCATGCTGCATGATGCATGTAAAGCTATACTGGACAAAGTCTTAGAAAATACAGCATAATGCACCCTAGGGAACATTTCAGTGCCAGGAGAGGAGCAGCCCAGAAAATTTATTAGATTTTATTTAGCCCTAGTATCTATGACTCAGGAAGACTTACTGCTCTTTAAAACTTGCTAAGGAACTAGTCCTGGCAGTGCATATACTGTACTGCTACAAAACTAGTTCTTGGTAAGGCTTTCTACCTGCAATGAGCACAGAGCAGGGCTGTGAGTTGCTCCCACGCGCCACTCCTGGCAAAATGGCCTGGATAGCAAGTTGTTAATGTGTTAACATTACACATTAACATGTATAGGAATGTTGGAATGGGACATCCAAAATGGTCTGGACAGCATTTTCCTGAAATCTACAATGCTAAAGAGCATGATGATGATAATCAGCAAATAGATTAAGCAGTTTCCAGGAGATTACCAACACAACTGCCAAGGCTGCCTCACCATGGGGACACCTCTGGGGTTGGAGATCCCGTGTCTGTTTGGGGAGGGTGCAGTGTGTGTGATGACTCTGTGTGTGCTTGGATGTGTGGATTTACACGTGTGCATTGGAACCGTTTTGGGTTAGTTATTAAAGAACTGTCAAAAATCTGTGTTTATTAACATTTGTGATTTGTGTTTTGGGTCTGTTATTTTACTGATACTGATCTTGGAACAGGTTGGCCAAAGAAGTGGTAAATGCTCCATCCCTGGCAGTGTTCAAGGCCAGATTGCACACAGCCTTGGGCTATATGGTCGAGGGTGAGGCATCCATGCCCATGGCAGGGTAGTTAGAGTTAGATGATCTTGAGGTCCTTTCCAACCCTAACCATTCTATGATTCTATGATCTTGAATCTGTACTTCACTGACTGCCAAGTTATTTTTGTGTCATTTATAAAGCAATAAAGCACTTTCATCTTGGTTTGTTTTCAACTACATAAATAGATTAGCTTTTCCCTGCAGCAAGGAACATAAATAGGAATGTGTGATATTTCCCTGAAATGCTTGGTCTATGTTGACTTTTACATTAGATAAGGCCTGTTCAACATGCTTGAAGTAAGCTGGGTTTGATTCTGTCCAGTCACTCTGAAATTACTTCAGGAAGCTGGAGGTTTACTTCAGCAAAATACGGATAATATTAAAATTAAGCGCTTTCACAGCAAAATCTGTTAGCAACTTGCCGTCTAGTTCCATGCTTTTGCAAGAAACCAAGACCTTGTTTACTTGACCTGACTAAGAAGACAGCCTGGACTCAATAAATACCATGCTCTGAAATATTACCTTTCTAATATGCTTGTTAAACCACTGATTTTTTTTTTAATTTATACTTCAATTTTTCAGTCATTTTCAAATAACATTGGTTAATGCTTTAATGAATTTATTTCCTAGTGGAATACAAAAGATTAATTTAAGTATACATCAGTTCTACAGCATCTTCACCATGGTTGTGCTCTTATTGTAATTCAATGTTACAAACTGTTAACCAAAATAGCTAATGCCAAAATAATTCTAGTATCCAGTCCAAAAGTTCCAAGCAAAACCATTACTGTGTTTTATGCTTATCCCCCTATTAAACTGCTTAAAAAGCAGTACCATAAGCTATAGATCAGTAGTGAACTTATGCTAAACATACTAGTAAAGCCTATTTTTTTTTGCCTACACTTCTGCAAAGTAAGAACTTCAGTAAGGTAAATAGAACTCATCCCTTTTCCCTGTTCTCTCATTCTAGTCATAAGGATACCATTGACCTCTCACCAAAACAAACTTTTCAGTAGGAAGTTGTAGGTATTCAGTATATAAGCCTGTATTAAGCTCTTGAAATTACAAATTTGAATCATCTAACTAGCAGGGATTTACTTAGCAGTATAACAGTAAAATAATGTGCCTGTAGGTGAAATCTAAACCTCTGGGCCAGGTGTATGCACACCCCCTTGGTTCAAAAAACTTCTAACCTTCTATCTGGATTGGTTTTATTCCCTTCCAATGAAGGGCATTCTATAACTTTTTCAAATTCAGTTCTATACTTTAAAATGCCTCTCAGTATTTAGCCTAACTAATTTTTGAGGAAACATATGCTCTACTGTTCCAGTATCAATTTTATAATATCTCTTTCACATGGAAGAACTAACATCTATCCTCAGTCTTCCTTTTTAAGGAAGAACAAGATAATTGTTCCAACTCATCCTGAAATTTCTTATCACACTTGTTGCTATCTTTAGGATTCTTTTCAAGATATCTTCATTTTTCCAAGTGCATTTCTTAAAAAATGCACATAGGACTTGTGTGCAACTTTCTAAGACATCCTATAATGTTCTTTTTCATTTTTTCAAGAATAGCACATATTTCGACCAGATTGAAACATACAGATCCACTTTTGCAATACTGTTGCTTAGTCAATTTGACTCAATTTTCTCATTCATCTTCTTTTAGTATGTAATACTTCACCTCTTTGCCTTGAACCTCAGTCTGTTTCTTTCAAATTTTCACTTCATTTTATTAAGACTGTTTTGAAAATTCTCATCCCTCTCCCCAAAGCAGTTATTCTAGGCTTGGCTTCTGCATTATGTTCTTTATTCCATCACCTGATGCATTAATAAAAATATCAACAGATTCAGACCCATACAGACTTTGGCAAGGTTTCACCTGAAATGTCTTTGAGGTTTAAAACAAATAAGTGACACTTCCTCCACAAGCAGAATTTTCCACCAAGATGTGTATTCATCTGATGATGTTTTCACACAGAATATACTGTCAAAGTTTCATTTATGAATATTGTCACCTGGTATTGCGTCACAAACTTTGCATTTAGCGTTTCATCTATCAGGCTGGTTAATCTATGAGGACAATATATTTAATGTCCTTTATCCATGTTTTTCCTCCAATACTGTATTAATCTGTAGTCTCCATTCATAGAATCATGGGACGGTTAGGGTTGGAAAGGACCTTAAAGTCATCTAGTTCCAACACCACTGCTACGGGCAAGAATGCCTCACACTAGACCATGTCTCCCAAGGCTCTGTTCTACCTGGCTTTGGACACTTCCAATGATGGAGCATTTACCACTTCTTTGGACAGCCTGTTCCACTGCCTCGCTGCCCTCACAGCTACTTGTGCTACACAGAGAACCTCAAGATTGACTGGGATACCAAGGGAAGCAGAAGAATTAATCGAGATGATCTAGAGCACACCTTCATGTGTGCTCTGTTTAAGAGTGGTCTGAAATAAGTGCATACCAGTCATCCTTAACACTCTGCTTTCCAGTCTGTGTATCATCACTAAGCCAAAACCCCATACTTACACAGGCTCTTTCTGAACCTATTAGTACTTTGATTCTAGTTTGAATGTAGACAGACTTCAATGGAGGAGTGAGTAACAAAGTAGTCTAACCCTGGAGTAATGAGAGAATTATGTGCACCTGGAGGTCAGTATTCCAAGTTTCAATTATCAAGGCAGAGACAGAACTTAAATTCAGGACCTTTTTTTCATGGTTTGTGTTTTAATTGCTAAGTCACTTTTAAAAGTTTGCTGGCAGCTCTTCGGACTACATTAAGAAGGAACACAGCAGTAACAATCTGATCTGAGAAAACCTACTGAACTGAACCTTTCGGGTAATAAAGGTGGATGAACTCACAGATCCCCATAGCTACTGATTGTGGTTTGTTCAGTACCATTAAGATTGGCTGATTTTTGCAAAAAAAAAATTAAAGCAGATTGTTAGAAACTGAAGGAACTAATGTAAAAACTCAACACATGGAACTTCTATCAATACTGCCTTCGGAAGGTAGCTCAGATGAACATTTTTTTTTATATGCTACGTTTTGCTTATTTCTGTTTAGGGGTTCCTTTAGCACCTAAAACCCTTTGCTGAGCCCAGCCAAAAGCTATGGAGGCTAACATATAAAACAAAAATAAAAATGATCTTAAGGGGCCTCACAGTGAACTGAATGGAAAGGACAGTTTGTTATTACATGTGAAACTCCTATAACTGCGACTAGTCCTGGCAGTCCAGCAAGATCAAGAGCAGCCTCCCATAAATGAATGGTGAGTTTGCACCATCCATTAACACGTCTTAAAATCAGTGACAAAACTCTAAAGTAGCAGAAGACTCAAGGCATGATCTAAGCTTGTACTATTTCTCTTTAAGTATTTCTATTCATAAATCATTTTAAGATTTGATTCATGCTGAAAAGCTGGATAATTATTTAATGCATGAAGTTCATAATCATCTATATCTACCCTGCTTCAGCAGTCACATTAATCAGAGAATAACTGTTGTGCAGCAGCTCAAATGACTTAGTAAATTGTTTAAGCAGGAGTTTAGTTTTCATTTTCTGCCCTAAACGCTGGACAAAAACTACTAGTCAGTACCCAAAGAGGGCTCTAAAGCAGGTAAAACAACCTTAAACACTTTGAGAATCACTTTTAATCAGCTTTGCCTTAATTTTGCCTGCTGTGAGGAAAATTCTAGTATATCTGTGAAATGATTGTGCAGATTTGCTATATCACAACCTAACTCTTAAAGGGAGGGAGCGGTCACAATCAAGGGCACAAATTTCAAAGGTATGGAAAATGAAAGTAAATAAAACACACTTGACTGATTGCAATCATTAGATTAGATCATTATAATAAATATATTGTTAATTACATATTCTCAAAATACCAAAACAGTTCCTGTACTCCTGGTGCTTCACCGTACTGTAAAGTTTAAATATCCTAACTGCATAAACATACTAAATATTAAAGTTATCCTTGTGGTTCCATACTGTATTGCACCTGGCACACTGAGGTTACATGTACTCATAGCCAGAGAAGCAAGAACAGAACCTGGGAAATCAGAACTCAAATTGTAGAGCTCTTGCAACAGACAGGTGATATTGGTCATAATTTGAAGGTAAGCATATACAGCTTTCATCAAATAGTTTCTAAAATATAAAGGTTTACTTATTCTTTAAACCAGAAACAGTAGTGTTATTCTACATCATTAAAGCAGCAATTCCTACTGATAAAACTTTCCTTTACATTGTAGTTATATAATATTACTAATATTCTTCAGATGCACATCAAAGCAAAAGTTGCAATAGGGTGTGAAACTTCAAATGCCTTAAACTCACACTAAGTAAACAAGATAGCAGAGTCTAGTCTTCATCTCTAGTCTTCATTTGTGTGCAATGCCACGATTGCTTGGAAATGCTGTTTCCCATCTCTTCAAGAGTTTTGGGAAATGTTCTTTTCATCCTTGGATAGAATTCTGCTGGCTCAAGACAGCTGATAAGGAAAACCTGGATTTCAAAAATGGTGTCCCCATAAAATATTTAGCAGAACTGTAGCACAATTTCCCATGCAGTTACATACTGACTAAATTTGATCAAATAATGTGTTAAGACAGACCAACTATACCTTTTGTTTGTCTCTGCTTACTTTTCCAATCAGCCAGTAAAAGCACAACAAGAAGAGGAAGGAGTCAGATTATCTTCTTACAGTACTAATTTCTGTAACTAGAAGTAAATACCAGGTTTAAGGGCTCATCTCCTGTAGCAACACCAGAGCAAACAAACTAGACATTTATGATTCCTTCACTGACAATAATGACCTAGGCATTTCTGGAGATGCAGGCAGAAAGTTTGCCTGTTTATCACTTCAAGTACTTCTCTGGAGCTTAGACATTCAAAGCACCCCATAACAGTAATCAGACTTTGGTCAAAGTTACATATCCTTATCTGAGTTACACACTGAAGTTGCTTTTACAGCTAAAGAAGTGAAAATTGCGCTAACAGTTGTAACTGATCAATAATGAATCACTCTCCAACAGTGCCTTTTTTTTTTTTTTCCATTGTCTACAAAGTGGTTTGGGAAAATGCATTTAAATGCAATCAACTGAACTTCATTTCCTCAGAAGTTAGTTGAAATGAAAAACAGACTGCAGGTTTTTCATCCTCAAGCTGAGACCCTTGTCTGTGTCTTGATGGCCCAATGGGCAAAGCCCGGGTTGTTTTTTGTTTTTTTGTTTTTTCTTGAAAGAGATGAGGACCAAAACGCTTTGTAGCCTCATGTTTAGCATGTTTTGCTTTGACTGTTATATCTTGGGCAGCAGCTGCAGCCACCAGCTTGTGGGCTTTGGCAGACATGCCTTTTTTACTCCTGTTGAAGCTTCCCAGTTAGGTAGTCAGGACTGCAAGAAATGTAGGCATAAAGGGAAGTACGATTTAGTGTACTGATTGGGCACTCAAGACTAAAGAGCAAGAAACATTAATTTAATCTACTGATTAGGTACTCATCAGGGAGAAATCTGAAATTCTGGTCCCTCCTCCCTTGATTATTGATATATTAATACTATTTTCTAAATAAATCTTTTAAACTGTTCAGGAAGCCACATATAGCTAATGCTTATAACTTGTGGTACAGGTCTCAGCTCACTTCCACACAGCTTGTAGCTCAGCTGAGTTCTACTGCTCATAGCAGTGATTTTCACGACAATTATGCTAAGGTTTTATAGTAATCATACTGCAGCAACATAAACTTCTCAAAATACCCTTGTGATTTTTTACAAGTTCAGCCAGATTTTTTTCAATGCATTGAGTGCTTATTGTCTCTTCAAAATATATTCAGATTTAGTTAACATAGGCAATTATGAGCTGCCTGAGGGGTTTATATAAACGCTTCATCGACCTTTCTGAAGTTAGTTCTATTAAACATGAATGAGTCCAAGCTGGACTTGTTTTGTTAGTTTCTGAACTTTCCCAGTAGGCACTTAAAAAAATATGCTGATATTACACATTAAGAAGTGTCTTTCTTTGTGCATGTCTGTTTCATTCTTTTTCTTTTATTTTAATGTTCCTTTTATTTTTATTTTTTTTTTAATGGAATGCGAACAAAGCAAACAGCAGAGCCAGGACTTACTTAAACCTCTGCTTATTTTGCATTTACTCTTCCAGTAGTGTAAAAAACCTCTTCAAGGAAAAGGCACAAAAAAAGTCAAAGGGCCTTTTGTAGCTGCTAGAAGTACAATACACATAAAGAATTTATTTATCTATATGCCCACAACAAGCAATCCTCCGAGAGTTTGAAAAGTGTCTTAAAGCAAAGAAACCAGTGTTCCAGCTCAAGTTCCCATTCAAATGTCTATTGCAATTTGAGCATGTGAGCTACATCCACAAATCCCATGTGATTTCTTTCACTTCACAGCATGAAAACCAAGTAGGATTCCAGTACATTACAGCACTGGATCATATGCTTATATCTACCTTTAGACAACAACAGACTAATACAAAAAAGTTGAAATCATGTCTCTGCTTAAGAGTCTTCATAAATCAAAAGATGAACTCCTTAAATAAAATCTGGCTTTTAAAGAATATTTGCACAAAGTAAAGACTTCACTGTCCTACAAAAAGAACAAGAATTAAATGTTCCTCCTATATCTGCTTTAATTTACTATAAGCCATGGGGATTTTACACACTGTTATTTTAATACATTAATAAATGACAACTGATATCAAGTATCTAGTGTTTTTCAAGTGAAATTTTATAGTAATAGACAATGAATGCAAAGCCACTTGGAAAATTAAAAGCCAAGCCCTCTAACAGAGAAAAGGTTGCAAAACAAAGAAGAAAAATGTTAACTACTGGTCTTTCATTCTCAAGATCGG
>JBCJKH010074441.1:21500-76235 GCA_039877255.1 Loriculus beryllinus | reverse complement strand
GGAGCAGAGGGGGATCCCTCTGCTCCACAGCCTCAGGCCTCCTGGGCTACCAAGGAAAATGATCATATTCAGTGAGGGTTTCTGAGATGTTGCTTATTTATTTGAGACTTAAAACCAAACCCTTTACAACCTCAGTAACAGCCTAAAGGTGCTTCCAGAGGCTGCACGTTAGGGATGTTTTAGGAATTTGATAATCCGGTACTTGCTGGGGTTGGAAACAGAAGGCTTTGGGTTGGTTTACAGCACTTGCGCTGTTCTTAGTGACTTACTTTCGTTCTAGAGGAGATGGTGGATGATGCGTTGTTTAGAGAATCACTTTCTGGTTTACCTTCCTGTGCAGCAATACCATGTTGAATCTATAAACTTAAATATGCATCTAAATTTGAACCAAGTCTTTGATTAACTTACTTAACGTAGACTTCCAGGCCCCATTTATATTTATTAGCCAAATGTTTGTTAATAAATAGTTGTGTTGGCCAGTTAATTGCATGTAATAGAATGTAATTTTATGATGAATTTGCAAAACAACTGGGAGCTGGGAATAGCTGGGAGTGTTATAGGGAAAATGTCAGGGAAATGTCAAGTGCAAAACCAGAAGGAAGCTGTGTTTTTGCTGGGTTCTTGCAAATGTCGCAGGGACAAGGCAAACCCAGCCTGGCTGAGTTCTCTGTGGCTCTTATCCATGCAAGGAGTCTGGCTTTGGCTGGTTGCTGGCTTTCCTGGGCATTTCTGGTTTTATAGTTAATGCTCGCATAGATGTCCAGTGAGGGGCGAATTCAGCAGCGTTGCTTTTAGCTTGGTGGGGCCCTAAAAGGGTCCGTCTTCCACCCAGCTGTCCTTTCCATGGAATGTGTAGAAGTATATCTTTGGTGGTGCCTAACCTGCAGTTGAATTGGTCTGAAATGGGCTGAAGGAGGCTTGGAGATGGACGTGTGGGCAAGCTCACTGAACTTGAGAGCCTACTTGTCATAAGGAATAAAGGTAAAACATTGATTCAACCCTGGGTAGGAATCACTCCCTGTAAAACATCTGAATGGTAGGCACCATTTTCCTTGTTTTCCTTCCCGAAATGCACATGAATGTAGGAGTGAATGGTACTTCAGCATTTTCATAAACTGTTTTCATGTGGCAGACAAGTTTTTCAGTGTTCAGCAGTGATGAAGAAGAGCCTTTGTTTAGCCTTCCTTCCCACTTACAGTGCCATTTCCTTCTCAAGGCTGTTTATGGCTCTGGGAATTAACTTATAATAAAAAGATGCTCAGATAGTAGTATGTTCATACAGATTGAATTGCCTTTTTCTTCTGAGGTGAACTCAGCCTGGTTCAGTTGTCCACTGTCTCTTCCTCGCCCTCCCTCACTGTTTTCAATGTTTGCAATGGAATGTTCATGTGCCATCAGCAGAGCGCTAAAAATGATTTAGCAAGTAGCTTGCCCACCCACCGTAAGATGGGAAGGGGTGGAGGTGCCCAGAACCTGGGTTTCTATAGCTAGAAACCATATGCCAGTCTCTCAGTTATTTAGTTGTTTACTGCTTCTTGCTGGGCAAAGTCAACTTGTAGTTACCTGCCCAAAACCAAGTTCCGTATGCCCTGGCTAATTATTAAATGTATTTGTATGGCCCTTGACAAGGTAGGCAAGAGTGAATGCAGCACATGACATGAGGATCCCTCTTGGAAAGGCTGGTGGGTTTTGGAATTTGATTGCTGATTTGCATGTCGAGAGAGATTTGAGAGGCAACTCCAAGTGCTCGTTGCTCGTTAAAGCTCAGTGTATGCTCTTAGGTGGATCAGACTTGTAGTTTATACACCAGTGCGACCTCCCTGATGTGTTTTCTCCTTGTTATTGTTATTGGGTTTATAGGCTCTTAACTGTTCCCTTCTTAATAAACAGCCCTCTATAGCTGTTGAGACTCATCCCTTCCCAGCACACTCGTCCTCCCTCCATGAACGCCTTCTCTAACTTTTTACTAGCGTAACTCTTACTTTGCTTTTCCTCCAGTTAACGTGTGAGGAATACATATGGATGATGAAAGGTTATAGTTTCGGGAAATGATGCCATTTAAGAAGCATGTTTGAAGTGTTGAGCGCGCAAAGAAAGTCTTTTATATCAATGCAGGCCTTGGGAGGAGGAGATGTTTTTCTATGTATAGAAACTTCCCGTATAGGATGGCAAGAGAAGGTTGCAGGGGGATTGCCTGTCTCTTTAAGTGGGTTTATAATTGGCTAGGAATTTTTGTCAGCTTAGTCACTGCAGCATTCAGCGGATGAGGGAAAAAAACCACAGGCCCCAACCGTTACGGGCCGTGGATAGGCTCTGTCATCCCAAAGGAATGCATGTGAACAAAACACTTTGTGCGGTGCAACCGTTGGCCTAAACAGTATTGCATTCTTAAAGCAGGCTCTGAGTCACATGGAGCAGATGGATTGTTTCACTAAAATGGAAGTTATGTATCACCGAGCGCCCGGGTCAAGCTTTTGAGTGTGGTTTGAATAGGTCACGATACGCGAGCGTGATGAAGGGGTGTAAAGGTAGGGGGGAAAAAAGCAAGCTCCTTGTTCTGCGGTTGGAACAGTTTCTGTAACATTAAAAGAGGAGGAAAAGCATTTGCTGTGTTAATTACTAGGCTGGCACACCGGCCTGAAGGTTTCTCTCTAGACTTCAGACAAACATGGTTGCAGTTGTGTGATGCTTTGTGTTCATGTTGCCCAAGCTAACCCAAAGAAACCCCCATTGGGAAGGGTGTGTGCGTGTAAGAAAAACACCAAACCAAGCCCCAAACCTATTTGCTTTTCTCACAATGAAACCAGCTGCTTGGCTCTTTATGCCCCCCATCCTGCCCAGCCTTTTGCCTTGAAATCTATCTGTTCTGTTCAGTACATTGATCAGTGAGAGAGTAGCTCTGTCACTGTGGGTGCCTTTCCCTGTGTTTTTGGCTTTATCTCTTCCCTTTAAGGGATGTGAGATGATCCGATAGGAGCATTGCCAGTCTCCAGCCTTCAAAGTGTGCAGAGGAGGAGCTGTGACTTCTGGCTACACAAATTCAGAGCTGTCAAGTGATTTTTTTAGTTAATTTCCGCCCCCCCTGTTTTGTGGGGAATCCTCTTTAAAGAGTGGTCTCGGATTCCAGGATTTAACAGGAAACCCAGCCTCCAGTTGGTGGATATTGACAACTGCTGTCACTTGGCAGGCTGTTGCTGTTGGGAGTAGAGCAAGTTTGGAGGTCTTAATCTGGTTATCGCTAGGGCAGGTGTTTCAGAATCAGTGCCTCCCTGTGTTGTATTAATTGAATCTTAAATCATTACAACATGAAGGGGAAACATTGACTGAATTCCTTTCCATCTCTGAGCTGTCCTCGTGAAGGCAGCACATGAATAGGAGTGCTGCTAGAGAGGATGGTTTACTTTCTAAGTGCTTTGATGAAGGCTGTTTGGCAGAATGAGAATTGACTGGTCCACGTGAAGCACTACACGCAGAACTGAAATTGCAGTGAGTCACTGTCTGCTCTTGTCTTTTGTGATCTGAGAGTCTGGGATAAAACACTGCAGTGGGTGTTACAGGTAAAACCCAGTATGCAAATCCTTAATTCAGAGATGAAATGTTCTTCCTTTTGTACTCGCTGCAGTTGTTTGTGTGCATCCATTTCTCTTCTGTAGAAGGGAAACTAAAATGATCAGTAATACCTTGTTCCAGAAAATGGGCAGTGTGGTGGCAGGGACAACAAAGACCCCTTCCACCAAACCAGCTGTAGGGAGGTTTCAAATTCAAGGGCTGGTTTAGGATCAAGTGGTTTACAGGAGAATATAAGTACCTGGAGAATATCTTACAGATGGAAAAAATCATTCTTCCTAGGCAAAGATTTTGTTGTTTTGTCCCCATTTTTCGTGTCTTCATACAGCTGGAATTGTCTGCACGTGGCAGATGTTGTACTTAGGGGAAAAATGAAATACAGGTGAGAGAGAGTGAGAGGATGTTTTGGGAATGCAGTGGGTCAGTATGGCAGTGCCTGGTGAAAGGGGAAGGACGCTGAGATCTGTAGAGATTGCAGGTCCCGGGTGCTGGTTTCTTGTGACTTGAGAGCTGGGCTGCCTGGTTAAAAGGAACATTGTGAACTGGTATTGCTGTAGCATGGCACTGTTTCAGTCATCCTGGGATCATTGTGCAGTACCTGTGGTGTGCTGTTAAGTCTCTGGATGCAGTGCCCATATGCTTCCCGATTAGATAAACTTAACATCATGCATGTAGTACCTGAACACTTAAAGCTGTGAAGCTTTCTTGCTTTTCTTGTCTACTCATTAAATATTTAGTGAGATGGTGGCTGGCCTGTGATGAGGGAGGAGGAGATGTTACTGAACAACACAGGGCTTCCAGTCACCATAAATGGAGCAAAGCTCTCTCTGTGCAGATCCTCCAAGAGATGTACTGTGTTTACATTGAGCGTGCTTAATAAACAGGATCAGCAGTAGGGTTCCTTCAATGAAACTGCAAAGCAAGAAGTAAAAACATTTGCTTTCCTGTATGTGCTGAGTGGGCTGTGTGATCTGACCTGCATGCGAGGGTGCTGTCTGGGCAAGGAATGCCATGAGCAAGTGGACAGCTATTTTGCAATGTTACCCTACTCATTCTTCTAGTATCCCAAGAGACATTGGGTTTGGTGCTAATAGCTCTGTGCCATATCTGCTTAAACACAATACCTTAAAGGAGGAGTTGGGAAAAACCCCTCTAAAATGATAACATTCCTAGCTCCTAAATCTTGCTAATAACGGCTGAAGGAAGAATTTTCTTCTAGCTTGTGTTCCCAGCAATAACAGCAGGTGTGGTAGTAACTTGCCTGCATTCTTGCAAGCCTTGCTCCTGTGCTCCTTGTAAGACCTCTGCCTTTTCTGTCCTCCCCTTCCAATAAGCTCTTGAGAAACTGGAGCCTTCCTTTGCCTGCATGGGCCTTATCAATGTTCCCACAGGAGCACAGAAATGATGTGCCTGTCTATTCCGTTCTGCTGCAGCTCGGTGAACTAATGAGCAGAGGCACTGCAGCTGCCAGGAGGAATTCCTTTCCAGCAGTTTGCGAGGGAAGTCAGCAGGATTAGGGTCTGGTTAAAACTTGATGTTTCAGCAAATCTGCTATGCAAACCATTTCGGTGAGGGAGAGAGCAACCAGAGTGGCAACCAACTTTGCTTGAGGCAGAAACAAACTGTGGGAACAAGGAAGAGACTGTCTTGTTCTTTAGAAACCGGAGTACTGCTCACAGCGCTTTGCTGTGCTACATACATACATACACATACTTATTCTTCTCTGCAACAACACCCCAAGTTACTGTCTACCCTGGCTTAGAGGAAACAATTATTCCAAATGCTTTTCTTCACAGCCTTTTGAGCTGCTCTGATGTTTTGCTGTTTTGGATGTGCCTGCTCGTGCCAGATCGTGCACCGGATCTCGCCGTTCTGCAGCACCTACGTAGTTATCTCTGCAGGCAGGGAGCATCGGGCACCTCCCAAGTATTTAAAAATAGAAATAAACATTTCAGACCGGCTCTTCCTTCCTTGATTAAATTTATAGGGTTTGTGTTGGGCTTGGTTTGGTTTGTGTGGGTGAGTGGGTGTGTCTTGAGGATGAAAAAGTAATTGCAGGAGAGCCGGAGTCAAAGGAATATGTTTCTGCAGTAGTTTGGAAGCCATGAGGTCTTTGGTCATTTTACTTTTGGGAGTCACTTTACATAAAGGTTCTGCTTTCTATGCTTTTAAGATGTTGTTTTTGTTCCCAGTGCCTGTCTAGTGAAGTGCAGCCCCTGTGGGAGGCTGCAGTCATTGGGCCATCACTACGAAGCGTTTCAAGGTCTCTCTCCAAAGACTTCAGCTGTATTACCTGAAGGAGTGGGTGCTACAGGTAGACGTTGTCATGGTACTGTTGGAAGGACAGCCTGCAAACAGCAGCTTTCTAGTATATAACTGAAGTGTAGTGTTTGCAGTAACCAGTAGAGGAAGAATCTACAGATGTGATTGTACAGTGTGTTCTTGAGTCCTTTTAGCTGAAGGTGCTAAAGTCTTGTTTGATTTTCTTGTTAAGCTCTTTGTTGTGCTCCTGAGTTTTTTTCCCATTCTTGTGAAGCAGGTCAGGTTTAACCGACCTACCTGCTGCAGTAGTGAGCATTTTAGACTTCTATGGAATATGTGTAAAATAAGATTAGCAGAAATAACAAAAACACAGTGTTTGTGCTGCTGCAGATGTGAGAGCTAATGGGGCACCCAGGGGCGAGTAATGAACCAGTTCAACAGGGACCAGGCGCTCTGGTTTAGCAAGCCACTCTATTCCCAACACAAGGGATGGATGTAAGTTAGACAGTGATTGCGAACTTGCTTGGTTGACTTTGCCTCAGTGCTTCCTGAGCCAAGCTGCTTTAATTATATGAGGGAATTGCTTCTCAAAATGTCTTCCAGGTAAATCATTATCTGTACTTGAATCACTCTTACATCTGAAGCAGTCCTGTCTCCAGGTGAGGAAAGTATTCCTGAGGGTCTGTTCTACACGCGTTTCCTTTGGAAGACCTTTATTGACATGTTCTCATCTGTTTTCTTGCTTGTGACACTATGCAAGAACCTGCATATGTGCTACGCATAGGACTATGCAAGAAAATAGTAATTGTAGAGAAAAATGCCCTAGGCCAGATGGTCTGCTTTGAAGTACACACTGTAGAGGGCTGTTTGATTTGTCTTCAGCACTCTAATTTGTAAGTTTGAGCTATAGAAAGCCTCCGGAGTAGAGTGGTGGTTCAAACCCTTTGCATTCTATAATGTTTTGAATGATATATTGCTTTGACAAACTTGCTGCTTTCAGTCAAAACAGAGGAAATGCTGATCTCCAGTTAGCTAATGAAAGGCCTTTGCAGATATTGATAAAGCATGAAGAGTGCAAGTGATCTTCAGAAAGGTTGCCTCTGTGGACAGCTGCCTAACTGAAACAACAGAGTTAAGTCTTTCATGTTACTACATACAAGCCTTCTTTTACATCTTAGTGCTGTAATTTTGGGCTTCGGATGGATAAACTACTTAATAGCTTGAGTCATAGTGATGCACGTATCCACAGCTTCAGGTAAAGCATAGGCTGAGGTGAGTGTGTGCAGGTCAGTCCTCATGAAGTGAACTTCCAGTATTGAAATTTCTCTTGCTCCTGTTGTGTTCTTACTCTCTGGACATTCTGCCAAAACCAGTTTGCAAACCAGTATCTAAATTAATACTGAGTATTTCTCTGTGGATGCATCATGTTGCATCTTGCTTCATCCTGGGACAACACAGATAAACTAAAAGGCATCCTCCAGTCTATCGGGAAGATTTTTGTCTGTACCAGCTTCCTGTCATTGACAGGACTCTTCTGCAGCCTTGCCACTGATTTCTTATCTGGTTTCTTACTCCCTGTATCATCAGTGTGGGTTTTTTACATGAAGCAGTGGGGTTAAACTGTAACATAAAATTTGGATTCTCATTTTAATGCCTCACATGTTAGGAATATTTCCTGGGGAGAGGCTCAGCTCTGTCAGGATATAGTATCTATACAAAAGTGGTGGGTTTTGTTTTTTTAAGTGAGAGGCCCTGATTGATCGGTTTTATTCATCTTAAGGAGCATTCTGGTCCGCAGCTCTCTGATGGGCAGTGTGACAGCTCCCATGTAAGGTGCCTGAAACCAGGAGTCCTCTTGGAAAATCTAGGCCAGAGGACTCTGCCAAGTGTAAACATTGTCTCATGGTGTGAAAACAACCAAACAGTTTTAGTTCATTAATGTAATTTACTTGAAGACAGACAGTGAACTTGACGTGGCTGTGTATACCCAGGCTTTTATGCCATTCGTTTATCTGATTGATTTTTAAATTGGTTGGTTTAGAGTAGGCCAACCCGAAGTGGCTTAATCTATTGTAGTAATTCCTGGATTGTCCAATTACACTGGATTTATTTATTTAAGCAGGCACCTTAAAACTAAATCTTCTGTTTGACTTCAGCAGGAGTTTCATTGGGCCTTTCCATTACTTCTTTTACTTAAACCTGGAAGGCAGAAAGCCTTGTATTGTTTCAGCTATTTCTGCAGCTAACTGGAGAGAAACCCCAGCATAGCTGTGGAATTGGGTCCCATTCAACTCCCATTGGAGCCAGTTGGTGAGTACACGCTGTGATTTCACTGTATTTCACGGTGGAAGCTCCAAAACCAGCATCTCAATCTTGGTAATCTCTCCTGGAAGCAGAGAAGGATGGGAAAGATGCTGCACTCCATCCTGGTTTAGAACAGTCTTACCAGGAATGCTGCTGCTCTCTTGAGAGGCAGAGCTTTGTGAGCTGCTACCCCTCTAGCAACCACAGTAACTTACTTTTGGGGGAAAGCATTGCACTGTAGTTAGTACAGCCCTTTTGTAGTCTCTTGTCAGTGTAAGTGGCCGGAGAGCTTTTCCTCTCTCCCTGTGGTTCCTTCCACCTCCCACATCTTTTGGTTATAGTCAGAACTGCACCTGAGCCGAGTCTGTCTCCTGCTGCCTTTCACAAGTAGCTGATGAAGATGGAGAGCTCTTGCATCTAAACTTCTGTGGGCTTCAGAGCAGCTTCGCCCTGTGCTTGGCTCACGTGGCTGTAATTGGGATCATGGAATCTCCCCAGTCCTGTGTGTTCCCCAGGGTTTGTTGTTGTCAGACCTCATTTTACCCCCCCACACCCTTCTTCCTCTTTTTTGTTAATCCATGAGTTTTGGAAATGTCTGAATAGTGTTTATTGCTTCTTATTGTTTGGGTGGGAAAATGGCCATGGAGCTTTGATTGTTTTATGGCAGGAGAAAGGCCTTGTGGAACCCCAGGCACTTCTTTTTTTAACCCCAACAAGGAGTGCAGAAAAGAAACCAGTAATTTAATTCCAAGTGAAGAATTTCTTGCTGGTTCTAGCCTAGGGACATGATTTATTTGAGTCCAAAAAATCAACCAGAAAATAAATTTAATTACTTTCTAATGTCTTGTTAAAGCATGGATCAGTCTGTAGTGCAAGTGAGCTTTGGAGCTACTGGTGAGGAAGAACATAGGCTTGAGCTTTGATGGTAGATTAAAAGTTGGATGTCAGTGCTTTCTCTGATAACAGTGTTGTTGGGAACTGCCCTGGCACACCAGATTGCCCTGCATGCCTGTAGCTTGCTGTGTAAGTTAACTCGGGACTTCAGCTTGTTTTGTCATGCCTCATTTGGAAGGTTTTGATTTGGGAAGGGGAAAATAATGCTGCCTGCTTCAAAACAGCTAAACCAAAAGTGCAGGAAGCTGCAGTGGCTGATTCTGGAGCCTGTGAAAGAAGACTTCCATTTTCCTTCAAAGAATGTAACTTAGTTTTATCTTGGTATATCTTGGAAAAGCTTGATCATTAGTATTGTTAAAATATCAGCAGGCTGATAAATCATGACTGTCTAGTCTTGCCTTGCCATTTGGTTGCTTCCTTCGTTGGAAACATTCCTTTGTGCAAGAGGAAGCTGTTTCTCCCAGCACTTTTGATGTGTATTAAATTTATTAGTTTCAGAAAGATGCTGAGCAATGCTCCTCATGTTCTAGAGTCTTGCATATTTCCTGTGGGTGAAGAGAAAAAGTGCTTATTTACTGTATTCCCAACAGTTTAAAAGGAATGTTTGTAGACACTCTGTGTCTGTGTTAATTTATATGCTAAACACTGCTGATAGGGATTTGAAACATGTCAGGTTGTTGGATATTTAATGTTTTCTGTATACAGAAATTTGCATACTTGGGGTTTAGAGTTGTAGTGACTATCCCCTGGTGAGTGAAGTCTGGTGATTTATTACTGTTCTCTACACAAAATACTTTGAATAAACCTTAAACTGATCTTTTTGTTCCCTTTTCCAGTGTTTTAAATCTGTAATTATACCACAGTATTTAGATTAATCTGAACTTGTTCAGAGTTGTCAAGGTGTTACCTCTTCTCTGGTTGATGAATTGTCTGCTGTGTTACGGTCTTTCACTTGAAGATGTTCAACTGGGCACAGTTTATACCTGTTCTATGCTTGCTTTATGGGAGCGACACTGAAGTTGTGGTGCCCCATCTGTCTGATAAGGAGAATAATCTTATTTAACATGAGTATTGTGGTGCACCAGTTAGTGCTTGTGAGTGGTTCCAGGTACATTTCAGATACAACATACAGAAGTAATGAGCATCATGCTTGGAAATGTTGTTGTTAAATGCATTTTTGTCACTCTGTAACCCTATTTTCTTCTATTTCACTGGACCAGTGTTGTGCAGGACTGTAATACTGGTGATGCAGCTTGCTGCTTCTGGAAAATACATCTGTTTGGGTGGGAATGCTAGAGGTTTTTTGGAAGCATGTGCAAAGTACATTAAGCAAAAGAGACTTACATTCATCACTTGAGTATAAATACAACAGGACAGCTTACAGATTTCTCTTCTAGCGTGCTGCTTAAAGACAGGTATCGTAGAGGAAGGGAATACAAGAAGTAATACCTGCTTCTCTGTTATTTTAACTTCCCGTTTTCTTTCCTGTGTCTACTCATATATCACACAAGAACAGAATACATTGTCCTTTTTGAGAAAGGGAACAAAAGTATATTTTTCAGGTAATATTCTGATTATTTTTATCATATTAGTTCCTGTTGCTCTGCCACTACTGGTGCAGAAGTAGCTAATGTGAATTAACCATATTTGCTCTGGAAAGCCTGATTATTTGTTATTATTATTGTTGCTTTAAATACATCTCAGCAAGAGAGGGTGTTGGTACCTTGGAGCAGCTTGAATGAAATGTTGTACAGCTAAAACTCCAGCTCCTCTAAAAGGCTGAAAATGTGAAGCATCCTATTTGATAATTCATTCATGATCCAGCTCTATTAGGAAGTGATCTGGTTTAATTGCTGTATTTAAAATGGGACAATTATCAGACCCTTTTCACATCTCCAAACCAGTCTACTTAGACATAAAAAGTACGTGAGCAGTATGAATCCAGAACTGAATAGTCAAGGAGAATGGGAAGGTGAAATCAATTACCTGCTAAAATGCTGGTGCAGGTCTGTCTTTGGGAACGTGAACTGCTATTCTTGTACTTGCTAAGAAGCCTGCAGTGTGTATGCATCCTGACAGAGTTGTTTCTCATTGTGGGGGCAGTAGATGTTTAAAAAATGCCACCTGCCATGACTGCCAAAAGCCTCACAAATGAACCCTCTTCTTTCTTAAATCTCTAGTTGAAAAGTCTCCACTTCGAGTTTTGTAACAGTGGTACAAAAGCTGTTTGTCTCCTTTTGGTATCTTTATCCAACTGAGCTCAGGTACGTAGGAATAATGTATTTTTGGCCTAGGAAAATAGGTCAGTTCTGTATTTAGTGTGTCTTTAAGTGATAGGTAGTGAGTAGCCTGCAGAAAGGGATAGTGACTTCAGTTACTTCATGAAGGTGTCAGCCTTGCCACAGTCCTGCAGTGCCTGATGCGCTGTTGGGCAGCAAAAGAGAGAGCATCATTTAACACAAAATGACAAATTCTGTCAGATTCATTTAGTCCACGTATCACGTGGGAATATATCATGAATAAGGTTTTCATGCATATTTGTTTTCATTTTCAAGATGCAAAACAATGTTGATATATATATTTCTCTCTCTAGGAATACATATATGTCGATACATGCATTTTATAGTCAGCTCTTGTCACTTGGTATCTAAGAGTATCCCGTAGTAGTCTTTCAGGAACGTGACTGTTCTTTGAGTATAGAGGAATTGGGAAAGGTTTTCCGATAATAAAATAAGCCTTTAGCAAGCAAAAATTTTATGGAGGGGAGATTTTATTTTAAATGGAACAATATCTCTCGGGAATAACTGGTTTGTGGGTAGCAAATAGAGAAATTTGCATGTTGTGGTGGGAGGATGTTGGAACAACAGAGGTCTGCGTACATTTGAGAGTAAACATTATGAAGTACTTCCTGTAGGATCCTTTCTCAGAAAATACAGTATGGCTTGAAAAGGTAAAGCTAAAGTCAACTGGAATGGGTGAGGCTTAGATTAATGCATTGGGAAATCATCTTGATTGTGAGAAGCATTTGGCTGTGGGATAATGCCATTGGAGGGGCAGGAGGACATTTGTGCTCATGTATGGGGAAAATGAGATAAAGAATACTTATGTGACTTGATCAGATTCACATGCTTAAGACAGTACCAGTGCAAGGACAATCCCATGCTGCCTGTCTGGTAATCCAGCTAGAAGGTTGTGCTCTGCCAGTTTAGCAGCAGTGACAGCAGCGTGGCCTTCTTCCCCCATGGATTTGCTTTACCTGTGGATTTCTGAACTACAGAAACTTTGCTGTGCGTATGTCATGTGTAACTACACACTAACGTCAGAAGGAAGCACGAGTTTGTTTTTCATGCTCTTTTGTTCACCTGCTAGAATTGGGGATTTACTGAAGTGAGAGCAGATCACGAGCATTTCATTTGTGGAAACTAGAGGAAAGATGCAGCAAACTTTAATATTAAAGAAGCTGAAGTCTTTCAAATAAATCCTCTAGGGAGTCATCCCTGTGTACTGCATTGACTGAGAAAGATTGACTTGCTGAGGTTATGTTTGTAGAAACAAACATGTTTTCAAAGACCCTGGCTATAATTCATAGCGGTTTTGTTTATAAAGGCTCTTTCTCCTGTGCGTTGGCTGGAGCGCTGTAAGTGGTCTCTTTGCTGTTTGGATTCCCCGTAGTTGGGTTTGCATGGTTGGAAAGCACATTGCTTTTGTGTGGCTCGTAATCCACTGTCTGAGCATCATCCTCTAGTTTACTCACAAAGCAAACCTACGTTAGTGATGCACCGGATGAGTTCAGCCAGCAAAACTCTTATCAATGCATTGAAATGAATCCAAACAAGTAGGGAAACAATGAGCTGCTTTTTTTCGGCTCATAGGTTGCAAACGGGTCTCTTTTTTGCTGTGGTTTACAGATGAGGCATCAGGATTGCTGTTCTTTTGTTGCAGATGAATGTTTTCTTGTCTGACACACATGGACTAAGCTCTTCGGTCCAGCACAGCTGCTCTGCCAAAGTCTAGGGCTGGACACTCTTGAACTGGGACCTGCAAGGTTTAGTGAGTAATCTTCCTTGTCCCCATTCCACATGGAAGACTCCCCTGGAAATGCCTAAGGGAGCAAAAGAGGGTTTGGAGGTGGTTGGTTGTTGAAAGCAGTTAAGTTTTACTATAAACAGGGCCAGTTTGAGAATTACTGGCACTGTTCTGTGAATTTATTCATTTCGCTTGGCTTGTTTTGCTTTCTGGATGAGACTTACATGAAAGGAGAGCTCTGGATAGTAAGGAAAAAACTATTTCACTATTTTGGTTGTTCCTGCCTCTCAGTCAGGTAGGGTGGTGTTAACATCTCCATGTATCTCCATGGAGCAGGTTGCAAACTTCTGTTGGCAGCACTTGGAGAACTGGACACAAGACAGCTAAATTCCCTGCATCTTCCTGCCCAGAATAGTAAACCTTTAAATATACGTGAAGCATACCAGAGTTTGTGAGTACACTAAGTTGTTACATTTTAAGAGTACAATTTTAGGTGTGCTGTGGGCACATTTGGGGTACTTTGGGCTGCCTTGTTGAATCTTGGAAGCGAAGGAATGTCAGGCCTGCTCAGTACTGAGAGGGGAAGCTTCAAATAAAGCTTAAATGCTGGAAACACTTGGCTGATGGAAATTGATATTCTATTTTGCATTACTGATGCTGTACTGGAGGCATTGTTGTGTTCCAAATGGTACCCTTTTGACTGAGTGTTCAGTGGAGATCTTCGCTGCTTGAATCAGCACTTAACACTGAAGGTATCTGTTCTCAGGAGAAGCTAAGTGTATGTAGTTCAGACTATGCAACTGTGTGATGTTTTCCTTGCTTTCTCAATTTAATCGTGTCATCGTGGCTTTGGAGACATAACAGTGATGTGCTATTAATCACTTCCAGAGCAGCTGCTCTGTTGCTCCCAAGAAGTGAGTGAAAACACTGATACTGTCTGCAAAGCACGTTGGGGTGGTTTGAAATGGAAAGCATTAATAAACATTATTTAGATCAGGCTATCTTTTTGTTAAGTATTTGAGCCCTGTGCTACAGGATGATGTTCGGAGACAAGAATTTAGGCTTAGAATGATGGTTTTGCATTAAGAAAAAGAGAAGTATTATCCACGTCACATAAAACCCAACAACTTAATGTCGGGAAGTACTTCTTTGTGAGGATCATGTTAAAATTCTGCCAGAGATCACCTTTGCATATTGCCTGATCTGAAACCCTGCAGTGCTTGAAGTTCCGTCTCTGAAGCTTTAGTTCTTTTCAAGTCATTACAAATTAAGCAAGTAAAGAAAAAGGACTAGTCATGCTTCTGTACCTTTAAACAGGGGATGTGTGAAATATCTGGATTTCAGATTTGCACAAAAACAATACATTTTTTCAAACAATTAAATATTTTCCCAATTAGTCATGCTTAGAGTGGTAATTCTTTGAAGCAGCCATATGAGCATTTACTGAGCTAAAAGAGCCTTTTGTTGCTTCAACTGTGATCGACGTTAGTTTCTCTGATTCATCCGCCCATCGTTGCCTTGAAAATCCCTTGAGCTTCGAGGTGCCCAAATAAGCTTCATCCTCGTCCTGGGGAGCAGTTTTACTTGTTAAAAACCCCAATCCAACACCATTGTATGTTCAACTTCAGCACATCCACCCAGGATGAATTCCTGAACTGTGTGCTGGGCTGCAGCGGGATCGCAGGGAAATGCGCTCCAGCAGCTTGTGTGACCACACCTACGTAAGTCAGCGTCGAACGGGAATTTTTGGGATTCTCTTGGAATCCCAAACTTCATCTGGGCATTATCTTTATTTATAACAAATGCTGGGATAGCGAGAGCAGCAAACCTCTCTTGCTACAAGCAGATCTACTTCTTAAGCACTGGTGCGGTGAGGTATGAGATTAGAAAGAGTAAAGAAGCCAGGCAAAGCGCTTGGAGTTTGTAAGAGTGAAGACACGTGTAGTGTTAGGTCTGTATTTGAAGAACCATGACCTAATCATACTTGGAAGTACCAAATGAAGAAGGAAAATGTGCTTTCCTTGTGTGCTCCACATCAGCACCTGCAAAACACTGACATGTAGTTCCCTTAAAACCAGTCTTTACCAGAAAGGCTCGTTGGTGGCTTTCAGCGCTGATTTAGGGTGTTGCTGACATATTTCTCTACCAATATATATTTGAAACAATAGTGAAAATATCTTAGGCCTGGAACTACTTAAATTTGCTATGAAAATGAAGGGCACTCTTGCATCATTACCTCTTCATTGAAGCTGTTGTTCCTCCTCAAAGCTGGGTTAAGAGGACATGACCCAGTGGTTCCAAGGTGTGGCTGGGCTGGGTTTCTCATCTGCATTGCGGAGTGGGGCTGATGTAACAGCTAAAGGATTTATGGTTCACTGTGAAGAAAACCTTCCAAAGAAAAGAGGCAGTGAGAAAACTAAAACCTATGGAATCGTAAATAAGTCTTGATGAGCAGGTGGGGTTTATGGCTTGTGTTTGGGTTTTGGGTGTTCTTGTTTGTGTGTTTTCATTCTTGGCTCCCAGTTTGAATTCCAGGGGTCTTGTCTTAAGTGGAGCCACAGTTGTTAATGATCACGAGAGAAGAGTGGACGTTCAGGGGGGTCTGGGGTTGGTAGAACATTTGATGACTCTTCAGTAGGATCTGGGGATACAAGAATTTCATGAGGGTTACTGCAGTGGCAATGAAAGTGATATTTCATAGGTATTAAAGGAGGACACCTTGAAGATGCCAGTCATCAATCCAGGCACAGCTGCACACAGAGAGCTCTGCTTCTTTCATTTCTTTGTTTTCCCTCTTGGCAGCGTGGCTGCCTGAAATACTTCTTGTCATGTACCAACCTCTGTGCTGATACAATTGTTTATGGGCTCGAGCAGTGACTGGGAGCAGAGAAGTCCATCTGGGTTAAAAATAACTTGGTCCCAGAAAATAAACTGTATTTTTAACCTGGATCAAGTTTCCTGATCCAGAACAGTGCGCAGCTCTGTGGACACTTGGAGTGACATAAGTGCAAAGGTGCTGCAGGGGTCTTTGGGTGCAGCTGAGGCAATTTAAGCCAGGTTATGTGTTAGACCCCAAGTGCAATAGGCTCAGCAAGGAGATAGGGAAGTTTCCCAAACTTGCAGTGGAGGGTTGTGCTTTGTGGGTGTTTGGGACCTTTTTGAGTGCTGAGTGTTCTGTTAACAAAGCAGCAGGTTTTATATTGTCATTTAACCAATAATGCTTACTTTTCAGCAATAATAATTGTAAGAAATCCCATCTCTTAATACTGAAGTATTTTAGTGGCCTGGGGAGCATCCAGCATGCAACAAGAGAGGCAGAAACAGTAGAGTTTGGAGGCTCACGAAGCGTAATTCTACACGTTGCGTTCTCCTCGGCAATTGGTAGCTCTCTGCTGAAAAGGTAGGATAGTTTTCAAGGCCTGTCAAGTGGGGATGGAATACCATACCTTTTAGAGATGTTGAAGGGCTGCCAGTGATCCGTGTGTCGCTCGATGGAGACCTTTGGTGTAAGCACGTGTCATCCACTTGATCGGATGTGCCAGTTCGTGAGTTGTCTGTCTATTGTCTCCTGTCACCCACCTTAGGTGGCCTCTTTTTCACATGTCTTCCACTCACTGGGGAAAAAAAATATGTGTTGAGCCATCCTGTAGCCGCAGCGGTGTTATAGAAACAAGCCAGGTCTGTTGGACTTGCTTTTAGCAGGTAAAAATTGGAATCATTCTAAAGCAAAAATGTTTTGTTTTCAATTCTAGCAAAAAGAAGAGCCCTGCTTATCTTGCACTTGGGGAAAAATCCAACCCCGTGAGCATGTAGTTGCTAAGGAGTGAGCCGCATCCTGCTTTTCACATGTAAATTCTACCGGAAGGCTCAGTCTCCTGAATGTGGATGTGCCAGATTTCAGGCTTCTCTGGTACGGCTTAAACTGGTGTTCTGTTTCATAGAATCATGGAATGGTTTGGGTTGGAAGGGACCTTAAAGGCCAAGTCTGCCTTGGATCACTGCTCTGCAGTCTTAAGACTTTAGTTCTGCCTAAACGTTGGGTTGAAGGCTGGTTGTTGTGAAGTTAGTGTCATCTCCCCGTTTAGCCACCAGCATTTTAGAAACAAGGGGTCCATTTATGATGTAGGGTTGGGAGGATGTTGGGCTGGGTTTTGAGTGTTGGTTATTTAAAAGTGTTAGCAAGTGGAGTGAAACCATTTTCCCTTGCAGTTCACAAAACTCTTCCAGCGTGATAAACCTACCATAGAGACGTGGCGATGGCATTCCTTGGCTCCTAATAGGGCAGATGCTACATCTGCTTCCTGTATGTTATCAGACGTGTTTTTAGGCCTGGGTTGTAATCTGCAAAGCTCTTGTGGAGCTGGCCCTGGTTACTTTAGAGGCTGTTTCAGTCTGTGGTCTGGAATAACACAGTAATCAGGGACTCCAAGTAGACAGGGCTTAAGGTGATACTATCTGGGGGTGATGAGGAGCTTTCTTGGCAGCACTTAGCCTGGAACTGTGTTTTGCAAGATAGGAGCCCGAGCCTGGATTTCACTGTTTTCAGGGTGAAACATGAGAAGGTTGGTTTTATGGGTTTGTCTGTGGTGATAACCAGTAGAGCACTCCGAGTGAGGGGATTTCACAGAGAGAGTTTTCTCTGTGCTAATACCTGAATAGAATCTGATTGTTCAGGGCTTTAATTTCTTACACCTAATTATCATGGTTTTCTGTGTTAAGAAATAGCTGTATTCTATGTTGCTATAGTCAAAAAGCATCTGTTTGGCTGTGTCATGAGCATAAGTTTAAGTAATCACTTGTAGGAAGTGCTGATTATCTTTTAGCTTGGGAGATGTGAATGATTTTTCAGAGGTATCCCGATTTCACATCCCTTTTGTATTTTACATAAGAACAAACATTCCAGTTCCTGAAAATTCTGACATTATGTAATAACCCAAACTGTTTGTGCGCGTTTGCTACTGTAAGAAAATGTGTGTTGAATATCAGACACTTTATGTTTGACAAAAAGCTTCAGAGTGGCAACAGTGGAGGAGGTGGGGAGAATAATGTTTGTTTGAAGATCAGTGCACCCTGGAGAAGAAATTTATTATGATAGTATCAGAGTAAATAAAGTCCTCCTTTGGTGTAGTTTTGTTTGTGTCTTTCTAATTAGCATGGTTCCTTGGGGGTTAGTTTCTGCTGGAGACTGACTTGTATGGGTTTATAATAAGAATATAATAAGAAATTTGTTGTTTTTATTCTAAGCAGAGTTTTTTTTGCTTGCTTTATAACTGATGTATGCAGCACTTTGGATTCCAGTAACAAAGGAGAGCATTCCTTATTAATCGTTCCATTCCTGCATCTCTTGATCAGCACCTTGATGAATGCTTATATTTGCTTACGAGATGAGCAAAGCCAGCATCTATAAACTTTTGGGTTTAAGGGTATAGCTTGTTCAGGAATGTCACTTTGTCCTGTGCAGTGGAGTTGCTTCCACTTGGCTGGCTCTGGCCGCTGATCACGGCTTTTCATGGTTGCACATGAGCCTTGTCATCTCCTCTGGACCGAGAAGCTCTTTTGGGTCTTGCCAAGGCAGGTAACTGCTGCCCAAGCACCCTTACTGCCTATTCAGGCGCAGGGGATGTGGAACATCACTCATGTGACTAGACTGAGGTCCCTGCATCACCAACTGGGAAGGTGGGAGGCCACTGGGAAGACTTTGTCCTCCACGCTCCTATGCTCAGGACTGCCTGTTGCCTCCAGAGCCAGGAAATAATCTGTGCTGCTTGCCCTGCCCGCTGCAGGGCTGCCCTGCCCTCCCCGGTCTAGATTTATAGGGGTAGACTGTGCACCACTTAGTCTACTGATGTGTTTTTATGAAGAATCGAACCAAACTGCTTTCCCACTCACGCGTTTACAGATAGAGGGGAGTAGTTTTTCACATAACTCCGTGAATTATTGATTACTCTGGGCTTCCGTTCTGTTTCAGATCCTGCTGCTTTCATTGAATGCAGTTAGAGATGTCCCTGCTCTGCAGCATCACCAGATCTGTGTGGCAGGGAGGGGGGAGACTCCATTAAGTTCAGTGTTAGGGTGAGCTAACAGTATAGCTATCAGAAGCCTTGTTGGACACAGTGATAACTTAGCACTGATAATCACCATTTATTTAATATGCTTCTGTGTGTAACAGCAGATAGGCAGTAACTCAGGTCACTGTGACATTGTTTTTTACAATGAAAGAAGAAAGCAGAGTGGCTGGAGAGCTCTCTGATATGTATGTGTGTGTTCTCATGTCCCATCCCTGTTGTGTCAGGCTACAAACCCCAGGTTGCAATAGGAGAAGTTTTCTAAAGCTTCCAGTGTTTCTCTTGCATTTTTGCTGATAATGAAGGGATGGGGGGAAAAAAAACCCATATGCCATTGGCATTATGTATTCTGCTTAGAAAATAGCTTGTTGCAGTCTACCTGCACAGCAGGATTCAGAGCAGAGACGTGGGATTTTCTGTCTTGGGTAGATGATGAGCTTGTTCTGTGTGCTGCTCTCGACCTGAAACAACCATTTTGTCTGTAACCTAAGTGTGTATTTTTTTTCTCATTTATAAGAGCTGAACACTGCTTTTCTGCATTACTCCAATGCCTGTAGCCAGCATTGCAGTGGTTCTTTTTATGGTAGTGTTCTCTCCTGTACACAAACCCACTCCTGCAGCGGCTGTGTTTCAATTCCTATGCAAAAACAGTGCCTGTTGTAAGGGAGAGGCTGTAGAAATGCCCATAATGTTGCTGCTGCTTGAATCCTGCCCTTGAAAGGAAGACTGTTTATGGAATCTTGGTCTTATTCTTTAGGTCTTGCATTCCTCAGTAAACAACAGCATTTGAATGTGAAATACCATTTGGGGTTTGAGTAAGGAAATGCATGAGAGGCCCAAATGCATGAATCCGGGATGCTTTCCTTCTGTGGCCTGTGCAGAGGTTGAGTCTGCCTCTGGGCAGGGAGGAGAGCAGGCAGGAAGTCAGTTTGTGAGGTTGCACTTCAGCTCTCTGTTGCATATCAAGTGCTTGAGATTTACATTGTAGTCCCTCTTCTCCCTCTGGAGAAGGAACTCTTCTGTCCTTAACTCTTTCTGGGGGAATGAAATGAAATAAATCTGAGATTTTTATCTTTTGGGGTAGATGCTCAGTGTTCTGTGGCATAATGCTCTCAGTAACAAAATACACTGCAGTTGATCCTCTCTGCTGTCTGACAGTAATGAGGGGGGGCTGATTTGAGGCAGGAAGCGTCTTCCCATCCTTCTCTGATAATCTAGTCAGCTTGGAAGAGCTTAATTGCTGTGGCCTGGTTAGCAGCATGCAGGCAGGGAAGAACTGCAGCGCTTACCACCTCTCCTGTTTTTCCTGTCTTTGGAAGCTTAAAACTGTCACTCCTCAGGAATTCCCTATGCTGCAAATCCCTATTTCTCTTGCGTGCTTGTGTTTCCTAACTGACCTTTATCTGCAGTGACAGGGCTTTAGTGACCAGTTGATCTGGATCTGGGTGGGCACTCTGTCTTATCTTGCCACATTGACTTTGAGAGTGGTCATAAATGGAAATTACTGCAGTTCTTGCTGACTGACTGTTTGAATCCTGCTTTAGAGGGTGGATAAGAGGTTTTAGATAAGGACCTCTAAAGAAAAAAAACAGGAATTGGGCTTTTTGGACTGTATGCCCTTCTACTGGTTGAATATGGGAGCAGCAAACATCTCTGCCATTACCAGTAATGTGAATTCCAGTGGATCCAGTATCCTGTGATGGTTGTGCTGGCATAACTTGTGTTACTCAGTGCAGAGGACACAGTTAACTGGTGCAATTCACACAGTTGCCTCTGATAGCTCTGTTCACCACCTCTCCTTTGGTCACATAACATTCCAAAGGCAGCACATGTATAAGTCTTGTTTTAGAAGCTATGGTTGTTTTTTTCCCTTTTTTAATTGATAGATTTAATAAAGCAGGTGGGGCCCATGTGGAGGTTGTCCAGCCTTGGGAGGTCAGGCACCAAGGTCTCGTGGTGTTCTGTGGCTTGGTTTAGTGACCGTCCTTGTCACTTAGTGAGGAATGAAGAATACCCAGAGTTAAGTAGATTTGAAAATGCACCAGCAAAGAGCTGAACCTGCTCCCTGACACACACCAGAACCTTCTGAGGAAGGGAGAGGGAAGTGGAAAATGTCACTGGGTTTGAAGGTTCCAGTTGCACAGACTCAGAAGGGAGAGTGAGGCTTCACCGGCAACTCCTTGTCCCTGTGGATCTAAGGCGTTGAGCAATTAGTACTGTGTCAGTGTCAAACATGTTTGAAATCTCTCCAAGGCTTCTAGCTTACGTCGAAGTCCACGTCAGTAGTTCTCCATGTTAGAAGGGATCCTTCTGATTCAAACTAGATGCATGTGTCAGGACGGTTTAGTTTACAATGGTTGCCTGTGCCTGCCAGGCTGTTAGGTCAGATAGAGAGCAGGAAGCTGTGGCTTTCCATGCCCACTGCTCTAATTTTTAACCCACTGGAGACCAGAGCTGTTGTCTCTTCCCAGTGCATGTGGATGTACAGCACGTGTTCAGAGCATGGAGACTTCCCTTGCTCCTCAGGCATCTCTCAAGGGTTTCTGTTTTTCAAAGGCATGTGGCTATAGGCTGGGGCCTTTTACAAGAGCAGTACATCACCCAAGCTTACTGTGGTGCTCAGGAGAGTCCAGTATGCACAGTTACTCCATAAATACCTTTGCAGGTCATACGTGGACCATCTCTAGGATGTGTTGCTTACCAGAGTAACACCTTCATGAGCAGTCCAGGAGCTGGAGTAAGTAGTTGCAGACACAAAACCTACGTATAACCAAGGAGAACATTACTGGCTTTTGCAGGGACCTCAGTGATAACCATTTTTCTCTATCTTAATGAAGCATTACAGTTAGTTTACATAGTGATAAATATAATAATTATTGTAGTTGTGGCTGTGTGCCCAAGATGCCTGGAAAGCTGAACGTGAAATCTTTTTACTGGCATCATAATGGCCTTCGTAAGTGTTACAGATTTCCTTGTGTTATGTATAATAAATAATGCACATTATTTTCCAGTGGACTTGTACAACTCGACAGTGGGTGCACACAGAAAAGACTATCCTGAGAAACTAGATTTTTTCCTGTGGCAACTGCCTCTGGTTGGAAGTGTTCTGCAGTGTAAACCAGATAAGCAAACTTACTATACAGGGCTTGCTGGGGAGCGATGTGCTTTTGTGGAAGCTGGGGGGAGATGAGATGGAAAAAACATACTGGACTTTGGAGAGTAAGTTGGGTGCCTTCCCCTCTTTGCCAGTGTATTTTTGTGCGTTAATTTCTGGTTTGTAAATAATACATGTTACGAGAACACACAGACTTCCCACAGTATGGCTTCCTTCCCTTCTCCCTCTTAAATCTCTCAAAGGAAACAATCTGTAGCCAGTGTGAGATGCTTGTTTGTGGATTCTGCTTCACTTGGCAAACCATGACTCTTTTCACTTTGGGTCTCATTCCTGGCAAGGGTCAAACATTTAACTACAAATATCGGCAGGAAGCTGTTGGATCAGGATGCGTCAGGCAAGAGAAAAGCTGTTTGTGTTTCTTCTCTTGGCTTCTTCCGGCAGATTTGAATTAAAAGTATTTGGAGAAGTGTTAGGCCTTTGAATTTCTAATACTAAAGTGTCCTCCTTCCTCGTGTTTAAGATTCTACACCGAGAGTGTCTGCATCACAGTAATCTGTTGAAGATGAACCATGAATTGTCAGAGCTAGGTCCTGTATGCCTTCCCTTACATTTAAGGGCAAGGGTTTCCAGCAGCTCTGCAGTTGTAGGATACATGAGTTAAGAGTTAACAGTCAGATTGTTAGCATCTCAGTAGAACCAAATACTGCATCCATAGCAACTACAAATGAGACAATACTCAAATCAGTGATTTTAAAGAGTTCTTTCTTGTGCCATATTTGTAGTGCTCTGTGGAAAGTAAAAGGAGAGCAAATAATGAGAAAATATTTATATCTCTGGTGAGTTTTAGATTTCTTTGACCAATCTCAGTGATTTAGATCGTTGCCTGTAAAGAGCACAGCATCTCGAAAGCAGCTGGTGTGGTGATCTTGTTACTTGATGAAACTTAGGCTGATTTTGCCTTTGATTTTTTTTTTGATGTTTTGACAGGGAAGGGTATGAGAAGGAGATAGGAGAAAAAGGGTGGCTGGTGAATAAAATAAACAGCCTTGTCCTTTAGGAACCCAGCACACATGATCTGCCTCTCAAGGAGAGTTTTCAAAGCTTCATTCCTGGGAGTTAAAGCAGAAATAAGAAGGGTATTTCATTATGAGTATAGTACAGCAGAAGCTTTCCAACGTATTAGAGTGCTTTATGGTGTCTCTCCAATCGCACCTGTAGCTGAGGAACACAGTACTCCTCCAGCAGCCTTACAGGGGAGAACAGCGTTGTCAGGCAAGAAGGAAAAGCTGGCATCTGTGTTAGTCACAGCATTTTCTGTTTGTAAGCCCAAAGCTACCCTTGAAGGATGAAGGGTTTTAATGTGCTTTGTGGAGCACACGTCATGGTCAATGGTCATGTTTTTGGATGTACTATGCGTTGCGTAGGGGAGGTTCGTGTGATACATGGAGGCACCTTCGCTTTGTATAGTTGAAAATAAACATACACATAATGCACACACAAATGTAGATGTTTTCTGTATCATGTGCAATGTGATTAATCTAAAGAATCTTCTGTACTTTATCCTCTTGCCACCTTAGAGACTACCGATGTACAGGGCTGAGTAATTCAGGTTACTAGTCCTTGATCATGTCTGATGTTGCTCTGTTTAAATTGTTGCTTTTACTTCATTTCTAGTCTTAACCAAAGACTAATTTGGTCTAGCCAGTGTCCAGATGCTTCTTAATTGCAGCAATCAGTATGTTGAAATAGTGTGGTAGATGTGGAGGTCTCCTGCCCTTTACTGGAAATGCTGGTTGTGTCTTCAGTCATGTTGAATGTGATGGAATATATCTGTTCCATCCAGAAGATGTCTAGATGCTCCAGCAGCTTGCAGAAGGCCAGAGTGCTCTGTTGGTTCAAGCCCATTGCTGAAGGTTATCCTGTCCAAAACTCAAATTTGGGATGGACAGTATACTTCCTGTGACCTCAGGTCAATCACTTAATCTGAGTAATCTTACTTTGTGGCTTGCTTTCCTGTTTAAGGTAGGAGTGATAGTGTTAGCTGCTGCTCTCTCAGGTGTGTTAGGATTAGTGGGTTAAATTTAGTTAAGACATGTCAGGAAGAAGTAGGAGATCAGTGTAGTAAAAACGCTGCTATTACAGAAATACCATCCAGAAGTAATCTTGCTAACACCTCCCAACCACAACTGTGCTATAGAGAGGGAGTTTCCAAGTTTGAACAGTTCAATGTAGAGCAAGTACTCTACTACTGGAAGGTTCTAAGTCATGCTGAGGTATGATTATTATTGTCATGTTGTCTCTTTTAATCATCCAACAGGCTTGTTTGCAGACAAATCGGTTCCATCTATCAAATGAAGCTGTCACCTGAAGGCTGCCTGCAGCATTTAAAAGTAATGGTTCTATTGCGGGGGTCAGGTATAGGTGTATTAGTAAGAAGGATGACAGGTTGCAGCTGAGCTGGAGGAAATTCAAGTTGTCCCAGCCTCTTCACAGTCCTTACTAAGATACGCTGTACACCCGGCTTGGGTTACCTCTCGCAGCTCCTGCTGTCTGGCACAGATAGTGTTTCCTTCCAAACGCTCTGGAAGTGAAGGATAGCTATCAATGGGAATTTGGACTGCCTAAATCAGCTACTGCTGACTTGGCTAAGCAAGGTAGTGAGTTACCTCTCCCTGATGTAAGCGCTTAAGGGTTTTTAAAGGCTTTTAAGTAGGCACTACTTAGGAAGTGGTAAGGAGGGAATGGCCAACTCTTTTTCCCTCCCTTTTTTCCCTTTTCCTTCTTTTCCTTTATTCCTTGGAGAAACCTTAAACGTACACTGAGTCTGTGAAAGGGGGATTTTGGGGGCTGGAGCTGCAGAAGTTGGATGCAGGGTATTGGATGTTTTGCTTCTCTCTTGCCTGGAATGCTGGAGATTGAGTAACCAGGGTATCGTCTGGCGTATCTGAGGCCAGCGCTGAAGCTTACAAAAGAGCTTAAGTCATTTCAGTAAATGAATTTAGCTGTTGTCCATCTACATCCTGTGCTTGTTGAGCCTTTGCTGATTCCCAGCTGTTTTCTGTTGCTCCTGTGCCAGCAGTTGCTCCACCTCCTCTCAAGAGCTGGTGGAATAATTTGAGTGCCGACTTCCTCCAGACCAAGGCAGGTTTGCCTAAACCTTGTGAGTGACGGGAAGAGCAGGGCTGGCTCAGGCTTCTGCAGTGGGCTGGGGGAGCTCCTGCATTTCCTTCCCTCATCTTTGCACTTGGATGGCAGTAGTCTCTGTCATTGCCATTAACTGCGTTTGCAAAAGTGATATTGATATCCTTGAAAGCTTTTATCTTTTGTATACAATTGTAGAGCAGTAGCAGCTTGCTGTAGTAGAGGAGGAGGAGGGAAACAGTAGGAACGCTTTCTACAAATTGCTCAGATTTCGTGGAGGCAGTAAGGGACAAGAATGTCATGGAAATGTTTAAATCTATGTGAAATGGGGCCTTTGCATGTAGGAAGACTGTCGGTAGTAAAAGAGTAGGAGATTACACAGGTGCTTATCCCAGAGAGTGTGAATTTCCAGAAAAGAGGAAAAGAGTAGTTGAGGTTTTTGTTCTTCTTTCCAACATGCTGATTGTGCCATCCAGGTTATGGTTTTCCACCCCATCATATCTATTGAGGAAGATGATTTGAGCTTTGTAGAGATCAGCCTATAATCTCAGTATATTCAAATTTCTTTTTGCAGGAGCAGTGACAACCATGATGTGTATTTCCCACAAATTATTTGTCATGGACTGAAAAGCCATTTTTTAATTTTCTAGTTGTTTTGTCCCTCTGATTCAGTAAAAAGCTTCAAATGGAATCTTTCCAAAGACAGAATGTTTGTATTAATTTAGAGGTAGTCAAAGTACATAGACAAAATCCCTAGAAAGTTCTTTTAGTGCTCTTTTTGTAACAAACACAGCCTTGGGAAACTGAAGTATTTAGGGGATTATGTTATGATTTGCTTTGAAACACAAGGAATTGAGAGGCAGGGCTGAAACCTGCTCTGTGGGGCCTTAAGCTGTTCGTACGTGACCTTTTTGCCTGGAGTGGAGAGAAACCTTTAAGCCTGCATTCAGTTAGCATTGGGTGATGGAGATACACAGAACAGACTTCTGATTGTAACCTGGGAGCCTGGAAATGGTTTTAAATAGACAAAGTGACCCAGATTTGTGCTCTTGTTGCTGAAATGTAGCTATCCTTAGAGCATCTCTCTATCCATCTATAGATGCATCCATATAGAGCATTTAGAGGGTCAGTGATAGTCATAAGATACTACAGGTTCTGCTGGAATGAGAGTAGCATAAAGGTAGAAGTACTAGTCTGAAATCTCTCCGAATACTGGAATCTCTCTGAATACTGGAGGTTTGAATTCTGGAGGAAAACTAGAGAAGAATTTAGCTTTTTCTAATACTCTTTTGCTCTCTAAAGAACCCCTCCTCCCCAGTCAGCTATAATTTTAGTAGCACAGGTTAAGACTGGTGGCATTGATTTCAGTGTAGCTTCTGCCACTCTGTGGACAGAGGAGCTTGTTGTGTGTGGTCTATCTTCATGCTCCCTTCTGTCCCCTCCTTCTCTTTCTCTTCCCCCCCCCCCCTCCTTGTGCTGTAATACTGAGACTCTGCAGTTTTTCAGTTGTAGTAGCTGCTCAGTGGGAGTGTGAGAACTTGTGATGTAAAGCTCAGTTCTCACTTTGGAATTCCTTAGTAATCGGTGCAGGAAAATGGAGCTTTGCTGAACCGCACTAGCAGTGAACTGCTGGTGAACTGGTACTCACTGGGTACTCAGTGATGAAGAGCTCATCAAAATAAGGAAACATGATCTGTAAGAGGCATCACCTTCTTCATTATGGGTATCTTGTTCTCAGGGCACCTTCTTACTTTGTAAATGCTCTTAGTAAATGCAAAAATAGTAATACTCTTTGTTAAGGTTTGACTAAGCACAGGAAAACTTCAACAAAACTTAACTAGGACTCACTGTAAATAAACCCTTTTAAAGTGGAGTGGGTGAAATACTCTTTTACAGATTAATAGTCTTGATTTGTTTAATCTGAACTGAGTATCTACAGTTAGAGGCTGCTTTTTGCATTGGTTTATGTTCTTGCATATGTTTCGTTCTCCATTCTGAAGGTTATGTTTTTTCAGCAGTGTTTTGGAATGTGGAACAAGTTGTGGATACTTAACTTGGCAAATAAATCTGTCCGCACCTTATTTTCCTTTTGGGAAACTCACTGGGAGTGAGGTGGTGTGACAGCGAGGGAGGAGGATGTGGTGCTTGTGGGGAAGTCGCAGACACCAGCACAGCAGCTTCCTGTGATTGAGTTGCTATTGATGCTGGGTACCAGCAGTACCATATAAATAATGAACTCTAAAAGGGTATGAGGAGGCTGACAGGAGTTCTGTCGGTTTCAGGTGAACAGGAAGAGTTGTTCTTACAAAGACTAGATTTTAAGATTTGCATCGTTGGATCAGATGTGTTTATGTAAAGCTGTTTGAGTTCTGGGGCTCAGCTATGCAAGCTTTTCAGATGCAAACCAAGGTATTGCTTTTGGAGGTGGGCCCTCTCTAACTGCAGTAGCGAGAGCGAAAGTAGAGACTATGACAAAGCCTACATGGTGAATGTTTTAGTGCAGGGAATAACCTAGTGGGTTTTATCCAAAGACTGTTTCATCCAAGTTTCTCAGTCAGAGATGCTTTTTCTGAAAGCTGTTGGTGTCAGTTTGGGGATAATGAAGGGGGAAGAGGATTTGGGATTAAAATTACTTGCTGCCTGGTATGTGCTATAGATAGCTGTGAAACAGCACAGTTTGCTCGGGGACAGCTTTGCTACCTGGAAATAGAAAATAATCCCCGAGTGAAGCTGTGTCCTGCCACGCAAATTTTGTAAAGAAAGGGGCCTTGTCTGCTATGACAGATGAATCCGCCCAAGTACGGGGCAACCTCTTCCTTCTGTGTGTTGTCAGAGGGTTGCAGTCACAGCCCTGTTCCCGAGACGAGCGTTTTCTGCGCTTTTGTGATTAACAAGAAATTAAAATTGTAGATTGGAGGGTTTAAAATTAAATTGTGTTTGATAAACGGCCTTGAAACTTGTTTCTAATGATGTGACAGCTCCAATCTATATAGTGTAAAGCAGCTGAAACAAATCCCTCTAGGAATGAAGTACCACTGCGCCTGTGTGCTGAGCGCAGAGCAGCACAGAGTCATTCTGTGCTTATCTGGGATGCTTAATAGTAGTTTTCCATAACTGGAGCTCCCCGTATGCTTTTGAACTGAGGGAAAGGTTTGCATGCTTCATCTTGTGGTCCTGATAAAGATATGTCCAAACCAGGATAGTTTAAGTCCATTTTTGTATTGAAATACTGATTTATTTCTCCAGTGGTCAGTTGGCCAGTGTCTAAATTGTGAACTGGCAATAAAGCGTAAAGCACATGAAGTATTGTTGTTATAACAGGGTCACTGTCAACTTAGTTTTAGCTCTAAATATCAGTTATAAACGTCTGTTTGCTTAAAAAGTAATGAAAGAAACAAGGCAATGGAGTTGCCTGATAGGAATAAGAGAGTTTTCTGTTTTAATCAAGCATTGTTGGTTTATATCCTCATCTGGGAAGGGATCAGCCCAGCCCAGCAGCACTGATCTGGAATGCAACTGAAAAGTGAAACTGAGAAGTGTGGCTTTTTGGAGTGGGGGTAGAGACTGTTTAATTCAGTGAAAGGCGGGAGAAAGGAGTAGTGGAGAAGGAGAGACATGGAATGTATTCACAGTTGATTTCAGTTGTGCTAACTGATTAAAGATAGGTGAATGATTACAAACGGCAGTTCTTCACATTAAGGTATTCAGTATTTCATAGTAATGCCCCATGCATATTCTCATTTTTCTAGGATAATGTATCAATTTGAGCTACAAGAAATAGCTACAGTATGATTAATACAGGACTTGAACACCCCTTTGCTTCAGAATGACCCCTGGATTTTGAAAGGCAACCCTAAAATGTTGAAGAGTCACATCTCCTCCTCGCATGCTGCAGTCTGCTCCGTAACATCTGGTGAAGTGACTTGCTCAAGGTCACAGTCCTTGGCATCGCTTGAAATAGAAGTCCAGTGCCAGACTTGCTGTCCTCTGACATAACCACCAGACACGCTTTCCCCAAGCGCATTCTGGAGCTGTGATGACTGCTCCTAACTTGAGAACATGAGAAAGCTGCGTGGAGGAGTCACGGTGCAGGGTTTGAGTTGCTGCATACACAGAGCATGCTTTGGGTATGAGCAGGCACTGTGCAGTCAGGTGAAGGTATAGGAGTTACCTGGATAACATGGTCCACGTGAAAAGAGTTAAGGTGAGGAGTTGCAGTTCTCAGTGAGTCAGTTTGCTTCATGCAGTACAGCAGTTCAAAAAGAAAAAGGCTGAAAACAAAGCGAATGTGAACAGTTGGCTGTTTCCATTATTTTTTTATTTGGATTTTGATCTATCAAGCAGATATTCCTCAGATTCTTTCTGCTCTTGATGAATTACTTGAACAAACATAGACTTTATCAAGGATTTATTTCGGTCTCTGGTTGTCTGCAGTCTGCCTGCTGGTTTTCCTCACTGAGGAGCTGCAAACCTTTGCTTGGCTAAAACTAAAATCATCAACTCCAGAATTACTTTGCAGAGTTTAAATAGAAGAAATGAAGAAGTATTGACTTGCAGTGCATGGATGTTTTGTACTGACGCCTAAAGTCAGCACAGTCTTTAAAACAGCAAAGATGCTGCTACCAGAATTTTAATACGTTGCTAGGAGTTGAAGCTAAAGGGTGAATTTTCGTTGCTATATGGACAGCTTGTAACAGGGCTCGTGAAGAGCTAATGCATGAGATGAATATAAACCTTTGTTCTTGATGTAATTTCTTTTCCCTCCTCCCTGGGTGTACAGAAGACTTACAGCTTGTTCTGGGAGAAGGATGTGAGAGGAAAGGAGTAGGAGGGATTCAGCTACAATTTCAGAGGTTCATAGAAATACTTGTACTTATCTTGGTCACCCAGAGCAGTGATGGGAAGTGGCACAGCTTCAGAGGCTGGGTTGTGTGGATGGCACAGCTTCCCACATAGCTTTTGCATCTGGAGTTTGCGTTGTGCTGTGTTAGAAGCAGGGTCAGTGCCATGTTTATTCAGCTATCTAATAATCTCAGCACTTGTCTTCCAGGCTTGTGTACTGCTGATCTGTACTGATTTGGATATGCTGTCCTTTAAATTCCTTCGAATCCCAACACACCAGGCAGCAGTATAATGTACCGCGATGCTACTTCAGTGCCAGGGTAGACCAAAAATGTTGTCATTTGTTTATTCACAAATCCATTGCAAAACCCCTGCTTGGGGGGTGTGTGGTAGGTGTTTTATGTGGCTCTTATCTGGTGTGGGCATTTTGTTTTATTATGACTAATCAACTGTCTCATAAGCATGCTCTTGACTCGAGTGGGTTTTGTTCCTCTGATGATTTCACTTTAAGCTCTTGCAGGGAGTAGTTAAAGGAGAATATGGTTTCTGAGTGTTAGAGTTGAGAGGAGCTTGTCCCAAGCTGTGCAAACATCCATACCCCCTTTCCTTTATATCTTGAAGAGCCTCCTGGAACACCCAACAGAACGTGAACCAAAAAGTCTTCATTTTTCTTAACGTGTACAATGTATTTTGGTCTTTCTAAACTGAAGAGCCAGTGATGCATATACATGCATCAATAGGAAATAACTTTATTTTGACGTTTTAAAAATCCAAGTGTTCTTACAGTTACTTGGTGTTTCCCAAGCTTCAAGAGCTGTGTTGCAGGGAATTCCCATCTGCCTACAAAAGGCTGCTGAGACAGTCCACTTGCCTTTTGTGCCTTGGTCATGGGTGTCCTGATTCTACTTGAAACATGGGTTTATGAAATCCATTGCTCTGCATTTACAGCAGTAGGATTGGTTTGTTTTATTTCCAGAGCCTGGAAACGTGTTACATGCCATTTCAGTGGTTTACTGGAAGAATAGTTGGCAATGATTGTAAGCATAGCTGATGTCTTCAGTTATCTGAGAGTTGCATGTTTGTCAGTGGGGCTGGAGAGGCAAGCAGAGGGTTTGGAGGGCTCGCAAGGAGTACCTGAACAGTGGTTTTGAATTCCCCTAAGGCAATGACAGACTTCTGAAATCCATACAACAGAAAATACTTGTTTCATGTGCTCTGTTGAAAGCCTTCGCAGTGTCTCATGTTACTAAGAGAGATGGAAATAGACTGTAAATGTGTTGTTTTCTTTTCCTCAAGTTTAATTCCTTTATACTCTGGCTGAGATTCTTGTCTCCAATCGGTGTTGGGGTTTTGTATGCGGTCAGATCAGCCTGTTGAGAGGGGACGGAGCACATCGCGCTTGGTCAAGTCTCTTTATCTATCCCTGGAGGGAAGGAGCCTTCAGATCTACCACCTGGACCTCTGCTCTCCTCCCTTCTAAACCTCACTTGGCTGCTGGATCTGTCCTGGCAGCCATGGCTGGCTTGGGAAGCCTTTCATTGCTTCCTGGAGTACTTCCTGACAAGTCTTTAGGGGCTCAGTGAGATAAACCTGCTCATTTCCTCTACGGTTTCCTGATGACTGGTCTGCAGTACAACTTTTCCTGTTTCTAAGAGGGGGGGAAGCTTTTCTTCTCCACCCGTTTGACCGGCCGGTCCCAGTTACGGGGTGTTGGTTCATCCATCCTTTAGTGTAGCTCTGTTTTACCTTCCTTGTGTTAGTTTTATTGCTTCTGCCTCATCCAGGCAGTTTAAAATGAAGTGTTTATGTTTTGCCAAACCCCTGATGGCCGTAGGACCTTTGGCACATGCTTCAAAGCGGGGTCAAACACGCAAAGCAATGCTGCAGGTGGTAACTTTTGCTGACCTTGAACCTGTAAGCTGTTCTGTAAAAACCTTTTCAGTTCCTGCTGTCCAGGGGGAAAGTATTTTATGCCTGTTTTGAGTAGTGGAATAGCCAAAGCTGGAGCACAAGTTAACTTGCAGTGGTGGCTCAGGTTATTACTAGGTCTAGGAAACTGGAAGTACTATGAACTCACACTTTAGACAGTTAACTGCATCTTCAGCCCAATTTTCAGCAGGAAATAATCTTAAGATTCTAACTTTTTCCTTTAAATAAAAGTCCCCCAAGAAGCAATTTAACATGAGCAGTGACTTCTTACTTGAAACCCTTGATGGTTCTTGTAATTGTTTTATGGAGGTTTTTTGTTTCGTTGTGCAATTAGAAGTAACAAAGTATTTATGTTCTTATCACCACTGCAAACACCTGAACTCCAGACTTTAACAGTCTGCCCTTCAGTTAGTAGTAATGGTGTGGCATGTTTGATGTATGTAACATGTAGTGTATCTGCTACTTAACTGTTCAGTATGTGCAAGTCAGAGTTTGGGGTTGAAAAACTGGTGAAATGGGAGTTGGAAAACTGGTGAAAAAGGACTTGTGTTTTGGTTGTGTTACACTTCTTCCTCTGTAAAGGAGGTGCAGACTTAAGTGTTGCATCCTAATGTGTCTGAAAGAGCTTGTCTGATTCTGTCGGGACATACTGACTTGAGATTGGCCTCACCTAGGCTTCAGTGGTCAAGCTCCTTTGTTTCCAGTGACTGACGGCAGTCTCATTTCATGTGCCCACCCAAGCATGCTCCTGCTTTAGGAATGCCATCTTTCCAGAGCAGCCAGTGGTCTAAAGAGGTCCTTATAATTTAACTTAGGAATGGTTGATGCTACAGAAGCAACCTGTATTTTACTACCTATAAACCCACACACAGGCAGTGACTGATCAGATAGCAGTGCTGGTGGTTTAGGTATAGGATCAGTGTCTTTCTGACCTGCTAGGCAAGTTACTGTCTCATGTTGTACACAGAAGTGCCTTTGAAAGGCTGAGACCTGAGCTCTGTAGTCTTTGGCTTTTGGAAAGCTTGAGCCTGCACACGTGGTTGTGCATCTTGGAGTTGCTCAAATCGTGTTTTGCGCTGTATGAGTTCCCTTTTCCATTAAGAAGCTCTTTCTGTAGCTGAAATAAGCAGGTAGTCTGATATTTCATATTACCTGGTGATGACACCATTTCCTCTAGCTGTCAGTAGTCCACACAAGTCCTTACTGGTAAGAACTTGTGGCAGGAGAGGAGGGCAGGAGGAGTGCAGTCGATGGCAGCTTGTCTGCTAAATGAGTGTTTCTGTTTCTAGTAGTATTGTATTCACTTGGGGGAGGAACTGAAACTGCTTTTCATAATCTCAGCATCGCTGAGTAGCAGCAAACCCAGCAGCTGCAAGCGTCTGCTCAGTGGGGACCTGCTGCTGCCAGAAGTGGAGCTGATAATGATGAGCAGCTCACTAGTGTAATTAAGGTCATATTAACTCCAACAGCTCCTCCTACCTTAAACGTAAGAATGCAGGAAACCCATTGTGTGGGGATGGGTCCTGTTAGGTAGAGAGCTCTGAATCCTGGTGTTGAAAAACCACAGGAAGTTCAGAGAAACCCAAGTTGATCATAGAGGAATGTTTGACACAAACATCCTATGCGTTCAGGACATCTTTCACGTCACATTACTGGAGATAGTTCTTCAGCAGCCTGTCCACAGCACGCACAGCTCTGTGCTGCTCTGGGGGATACCTAAGAATAGCTGGGAAGGTTTTGGTACTTCTGAAACTGGAGGGAGGTGATGTATAAGCTATCATCTAGTGCGTGCTGTGGTGGGGAGAGTGGGTGAGCAAGGCTGAGACATCCAGGAGGTTCCTTCCAGCCTTGGTGCTTTTCCCTGAGGTTCTGAGGTGTGATTTATGAAACAGAACTGAAAAACAGTGTCATTAAATGCTGACAACGTTGACTGTGTCATCGGGAGGGAAGTCATGCTCTGTTCAAAATCAGGGAGGTGTTCAAGAGGTGCAGAACTAAGTGCTTGAAGTAAAGCCACATGTGGTATAGGTGTACTGTAAGGGTGCTCATTTGTGTCATTTTCTATTCAAATGGCTTGTTCTAGCTGGTAAGACATCTTTGGAGGAGCTGTTGTCTTTCAGCCTGCCTCTCCTAAATGTCAGATATGGTTACTCTCCTGTATTGAGTTTATGACCTGGAAAAGGATAACATCACAATTTCAAACTGTTCCAAAAGCTTCTCGGTGTTTGACGTAACTTATACAACAGATCTTTAAACCAGAGGTTCTCGGTTGAGATGCTCCAGGGCTGAGAACTGGGAGTAACTCAGAGCCCAAAGGAAGTCCTGTGAAGCTGAGCAATAAACTTCTTAAAATAGGGTTCATGATGCAGATTCTTCCCTGTAGCAGCATTTGTGGTGGTTAAACTGAAATGCCATCTGGGAGAACGTGCCTGTTGGCAATAGGCAAATAGGTTAAGTTGGACTTCTTTTGGATCTGGAATCGGCTGTTTTCCTTGGTTCTGGGCTTTGGCTGAAACAGCCACATGTAAGAGTTTGGAAGCAGATCCTTAAGGTAGTGCATTGGCGATAACATGCAACCTCATGCTGCTGAGAAAGGTCATTTATTGTAGTTTGAGAGCTAACTATCTGACCAAATGGATGGTTTATCACAGCCTGACACAGGGTCCTATTATCTTGCAAGGGCAAAATGACAAATTCCTCTATGCAAATACTGCTCGTGTAGCCCCCGTGCAGAGCTGTGCTGCCTTCCTTCTCTATACAGTGGTCTAAGTGTGGCTGTAAGTAGTAGCAGTACATTTTTCAGTGGTTATTAGAATCCAGGAATCCTTTGGAGGGGTGGCCAAGTGGAGTTGAACTGGATTTGCACCCCATACAGGAATAGCGTGCTTCTGTTGCGTGGATTTTAAAGCGCTGCAAAGTCAAGCCTGCTTGGAACAATAAGTTTCTAGTGACTTGCAAAGTACAGAAGTATAGACTGTGTGAGTCAGTTTTCATCACTCTGTTTTGTACATGCGTCCTGGCATGAGGTGGTCAGTTCAAAAGCTTGTGTGTCTGGTAGGAAGTGACTGAGGAATGAGTCTGGTGTGACTGGCCATTAAAGCTTTGCAAGGTGCTTTTCCTGCGTCCACTACATAATTAAGGAAAAGCCTGGAAATCTGGTCCTTTCACTTTGGGTTTAATGCTTGGGGTTAGAGCGAGGGAGCTGTTCCACGCTCCAGCCTGTTTTGATGGCTTGAAATGACACGGTACGGTGTTGTATCTGTGCTCCCCTTATCCCCTTCAGAAAAGAAAAGTGGCCATTTGAGGAGTGTTGTACACAGAAAGAGCTTGCATATCTTCAGAAATAGCTCTGTTCAGGCTTCATCTGCCCTTTCCTTAGAAAGGAAAGCAATTACGTTGTTGACTGAAAGCCTGTTTAATGCTTTGGAGAACAGGTTTCTGTGACTGTATTTCCTGCATGGGCTTTTTTTCCCCCTTGCACCTTTTTGAGACATGAATTTGTTTCGCGGTGCCTCCGGAGGGCTCGTGATGTCTCTCCCCGTGCAGACCTGGGGAGGATTCCTGCTCCGTGTTACTGGGAAGCTGGAAGTACAATTCCTGCTCCAGGTGGTTGATGAGAAGTCAGGCTCTCAGTGCTGCAGCGCTCGGAATAGAGGTGTTTTCCTGCACCAGAGGCTTCTCATGTGCTAGGGATGTGTTTTTCAAAGCAACACATGCAAATCAAGTGTGTTTGTGAATCTCTCAGGGTGTGGCTGGAGCAGCCTGGGCTTTCTGTACTTGAAGCCATGAAACCAAACAGCACCAACAACAGGGGCGAAGCAAACCGAGTGCTGAGGAGACGAGCGCGTGTGCCTTTAAACATAGGGATGAGGAGGGAGGGTAACTCGGTGCCTCCTTCTCCTGCCTTTGTGGGGCCCCGTGTCTGCTTAAGCTGCTCCAGGCACTGCAACCTAGCCTCAGCAAGTGTGTCAGCGTGAGGCACCTCGAAAGGGGAGAGGAGAGGGTGGCCTGTTTCTGCCCTTTGTGTGTGTGTGTGTGTGGGAAGAGCAATGACATGGAGTTTGGCTTTCCACACAGCTTTATAAACCCGGAGCCTCCCCAGGCTTCAAACTGAGGATGCTTGTTTGCTGTGGGACCAGAGGTTTTATTGTTGCTTGTATCCCAGAACGAGGTTTCTCCTGGCTGTGTTTACGAGGCTGTGCTGTTTGAGCTGGCTGTGATTGGGAGGAAGGAGGGAGGCAGTGAGTGTTGTGCCCTCTTGTTGTTTTTCTCTTGTACAGGAAGAAAAAAGCCTAGGAGCCCGTCCTCCTCCTCTGAGTCAGCTGTGGTTACCGTTTGCTGAGTAGGCGAGCATGTTTTGAAGGGTAAAACAGCTTCACATTAAGTCAGCTCAACACTGTGCACAAGTAAGTTTGGGGAAGTTCCCCCACTTCAGACATACTAGAGCTGAGAGTTTGGGATAAAACTGGTTTATGGTAATCACAAGAACAGTTATATGTGTTGGTGATTATAGAGCTAAATAAGAAAAGAGGTTCTGTGCCCTGGTGAGTTTTGCACTTCGGTAGCTGGTGTTACTGCAGCAGGGTGGGGTACTGAGCTGCAGTGAGGAAGGATGAATCAGCATCACACCCGTAGTATGATCTCTCTCCTGTAGGTACATCCAGACCTGCAAGTACAGCAAGGTGAGCTGTCTGCATGTGTTCTGTGTGTGTCAGGTTGGGTGAATTGTGGTCAGTATGAGAAAGAGGGCTTGGAAGAGGACTTTGTAAAATGAAAAGGGGGGTATGCAGAAGTGAGCATCTTGCACATCGTGGAATAGAAGGAAAAGGATGCCCAAGGAGTTCTTTTAGGAATTTGACAGCACAAAAACTTCATCTGAGGGCTGATAGGTAAATGTGATTGTTTTATCAAGGTCTCTATCAGTATTAAAAAGTGACACACAGACGAACCCAGTTCTCCCACTGCTGTGTTTGGAGACCACTGTGACCAGTGTGTTTGGCCACAGCAAAATCATTTAGTTGAGAAGTTCAGTTAAACTTCAGACAAACTGGTATGTGAATATTTGTCTTCAGCAAATGCTTTAAGAATGTACTATGCTCTAAATTTGTGATTAGTCCTGCTTGTATGGGTTGAGTACTGCAGGGAAGGGAAATGAGAACTGACTTCAGTTGGTACCAGTTCTTTCCATGTGACAGCAAATGTGTGCGTCCTCCTTCTCTTTTCCACTATCAACTGTGGGAAGTACTGGGACACTTGAATGAATTTTTAATGGAGTCACACGCAGATGCTTTTAGATTAAGTGGTGCACCTGCAGTCTCAGTTGTCAGTACAGGGTTGAAGTGTTAGCTATAGGTGATGCATGGACTGACAGGTGAGTGAAAAGATGGGAAACAGAAGAATATCCCAATGTCCACACAGCAATAAAATGGGTGACCTGTTGCTGAGATAAAGTGGAGGTAAGTGAAGTTCCTGTTCTGGCTGTGACTCAAGGGCTGTGTTCAGGGGCTCAGTGTGGACTCAGGAAGCAGCTCATACTGACTTGATTTGGGATATAATCTCCCCAGTGTTTTGCAGGAAAGCCTGGCTCCAAACCGTACACCTTGTGATGCTCTTGTTGCCAGTGTGACAGGAAGTGTTAATTCCGTACTTTGTCTTTAGTTGCCGTATCTTTGCTAACAGAAATAGCCTGTTCTTGCTTTGTGACGGAGATGGAAAGTCATTTGCTGCGCTGTTCTGTGTATCTTATCTTTTTTTTCAGCTGAAGTCAACATAATTTGATTTTCGTGGTTACTTTTTGGACCAGCTGAGCTGAAATGAAATGTAAATGACACCGTGTATTTTACCAGCACAACTGGAGTTCTAAGGGTACATCCTGTTTGTCATTTTGTTTTGCTGTTTTGTGAGGGCTTTGATCATGGTGAAGTTGCAAGAAAGCACGTAATGATGTTTAGGTGGAAGAGGAATGTATAAAAGCTGTTTTACCAGTCGTAAGACAGTGCTCAGCCTATGTAAGACTTTGAGCTGACACCCCCAGGAAAGAAACACAGAAAAACGTGGGCTTTCTGGCTGGATGCAAAATTCATATTTTTAGATGAGTACTAAATACTGAGGTGTCCCCTCTAGAGTTTCTGGTTCAAGCTGAACAAGTTATTTCTCTCACTCTTGTGTTGTCTTGGGTCTTGGTAAATTGCTGAGATTTGAGACCAAGTTTCCTCTTGTGAGATACGATCACAGCACTTGCAGTTTGTGGCTTCTGGTTTTTGCACTTGAAGTTAGCTGTAGGGTATTGGAGTTCTTTGTGGCTTCTGATGTTAGAGTACATGTGATGTGGATATTCTGAGGACCTTCCAGGACGAAAAAGCCTATCTCTGTGCTGCTTGTGGAGGATGGAGGTAAAGACAGACAATGACTCTTCCAGATAGTCGTATTTTCTGTACTGAAAGTACCTGATTCGTGAGCTAGAGGAAGAGCTGTGATTCATAGGCTAGAAAAACAACCAAATGTATTATCTGAAAAGTCGGATCTGCTTTTGTTAGTAAAGAGCAGAGTATTGAAGAACTCCAAAGGATACCATGCTCTGGAGTTCTGTGGGCTGTTGTCTGGGGTGTTTTTAAGTTAATAGGCTATTTCACTTATTTCTGAGGCTATCCGGAGACTTTATTTCATCACATGATACCTCTGCTAGAGGACTTATTTCTGGGGGCAGATGCATGAAATATAAGGAAAATCAAGCAACTCCTTCTCGCTAGGTTGTTTCCTAAAACGTTGCGCTATGCAGCAATGAGCAGAGGTTTATGGGCTGTAAAAAGCGCCAGTGCTGTGAGAAAGGTTGATCGTTGTGTTCTCCTCATAAAAGTAGTTCTTTGATGTAAGTTGTGACATTGCTTTGTTCATTGAAGCAGTGCTGGGATACATATATGTGTGTTTATATCATATGTATGCATATATATATAAATAAAAACATTAGTACTAACTTTAGCTGATACTCTCAGAACATGGTCAGTGCACATCAGCTTAGATCAAGGCATGTGGCCTTGAGCACTGAGAAAGTGTAACTGTTTGCTGGATGTCTTGGCCAAGCAAACAATGCAGTCTAGACAAATAAGGCTAAACAAGCAGCTGAATGGGCACTACCCCGAGTTTATCTCTTACTGTTTCAAGCACTGATGCAGGAGTGTGTTCTGCTTAGCACAGGGTGCGTGCGTTCACTTCTTCTTTCTGTAAGAGTGCCCAGATGATGTAAGCAGGAGATGGAGTTACACTTATCCTCTAAGAGTTTTCTGTCTCAGCTAATGCTGTTTTAATTAAAACAGTTCCACAAATGGAAATGGAAACCATGCCCATAGAAGAACAGTGCTGGAGCATTCATTAAGAAACGTTCCCCTGCAGAGCTTGTGGGTTCTCAAACCTCTTCTGGAGTACGGAATCTTTTGGTGATCACACCTGTGGGATACAACAGTTGCAAATGATTTTCATCAGATGCCAGTGGGTATTTCTCCCCAGAAGTATGCTTTAGACTGAAACAGGCAACTCTCAGAATACTTTACAAATGGTTCACTTGGGGAGAGATGCCAGCTGTGGTTGATGCCTGTGGATCTGGGAACATTATGTGAGCTCTTCAGGGGCTGTGACTATGGGTGAAAATGTCTTCTGCATTTCATGGGTGTGTGACAAGAGGGGATGGAACTTGAGAGGTGATGTGGAGGGAAAAGGGGGACACCTCCTGCATTTTTTGAGTGCCTTTTGTGTGAATATGAGCTGATTGATACACGCCTGGAGTAAACAGTCATCTCTCAGGAGTTTTAGTGCCTCTTTTTGGTAACTGAATACATCCAGGTGGGTCAGATGTAACCTTATCTGGTTGAGAGTTTGGAAACCCTGTTCTCTTTTGAAATGCCTGCAAGATGGTGGATCACTGCTGAGGATCTTGCATCATCTCACAGTGTTCTGTGGGCACTTTTATGAAACATTGACGTTGAAATATCTGCGCCTTTAATCCGTTTGATTCAAGTTTGAACTTGTGTTAATTTGAGGCCTTTTTAATTTATTTCCTGGTTTAGAGAGAAGACTGTTGCAATGATAAAGATGTATCTGGGCTCTTGGGTTAGTTCTGTGATACCTATTTTTCCATTAGTGTAAATGTGATCCATCCTTGCTTCCTACATAGTGCAACAGGAGCAAACGAGCAGGGCACGCCGCCTTCTCCTGCTCTCAGTTGGTGAGATGCCTGCTCTCACTTGCATGCTGTTTGGGCTGAGGGCCCCCCTGGAGGTTTAGCAAAGCGGAAGAGAGATGTTATTTGTCATCTTTTACATTGTCAAATGAATCTAATTTTGGAATAAGGAACTGCTTTCTTAAGGGGATTACTTATCTTCTTGGGAAGTTGGCTGTAAAAGTAAGTCAGTTATTAAATGGCTTTGTGAGAAGTGGGTTCAAACTGCTGATTTATTGTTTAGCAGGAGGATTGTTCATTGTTCAGCAGGAGTTTGTTTAGCAGGAGAATCAGGAGTGAGTAACTCATACTGATGGTGACAATTTCATTAACTGCATTTATTTTGTGATAATGAAATGAGGTTCTTGGTCAGGCCTTGGCTTCCTTTTACCATCTATCATTAGTTTTGGGACAGTGCTTACGAATGTTTCTCTTGGCATTCATACATCTGCGTCAGTCCTGAGCACACAGGTGGATTCTTTACCCTCCTTCATGCATCTTCCTCCTCTCCATGTTTTCCATTTCATTTTTCTTCTCCCTTCTTTCTTTTTTTACCATTTTGGGAATTCCCCTCTCCAACTACAAACAGTACACTGTATTACCCTTGATTTATCAGTACTGATATTGTTATGGCATGTTGGAGTCTTGTTCTACCTAATTAAAATGTTCTGAAGCGATTCTGAGCTGCAAATAACAGGAAGACGAACTTGAAGAGTAATACCTACTGTGAGCTGGGATGCATAGGAAAGCTTTTCCATTGCTTTAAAGCCAGCAAAGTTTAAGGTGATAATTCCTTCATGAAATCTTGCTTTGTTTCTCTTTCTGTAAATGCATCTACAGATTCTTTTCTTAGGAGGCCCTGTTATAGAGTTGAGGACAAAGGTAGCTTTGAGAAGTGGGGCTGGCAGGAGAGGTGCTGCCTGAACCCTGGCTAAGATGCTGGAACTCCTTTCGCTGGATGGATGCACATCTCCATCACTGCGCAGCCATAAAGCCCCTGCTTGCGAAGCCTTCAACCATCTGGAATTTCAGGTTGAGGAAGAGGTTTGGGAGAGGAGAGAGTGGATGGCTATGGGAAAAGTGATTAAATACTTGTTGAGGAAGTTGTGTCTGCGCATGGGTGCCGGGCTCTGCAGCTGGAGCTCCCAGCAGCCCTTTATGAATGAGGCACCAGAAGGGGAGGAGGGATTGCAGCTACAGGAGCAGCCTGCTGCTGGGTTTCATTCACTCCTTGCAATCCCACTGTAATCAACGCTGTGTTTTGATAATAGCGTCCTGTTCTCTTGAAACAAAATACATTCCTCCTTTTCCTAGCTGTGATTTCCGTCCATGCTGTTTCCTTCCTGCATCTCTTCCCCTTTCCCCACTTGAAACCAGCCTCTGTGCTAAAAGTTGTAACTCCTAGCTTTGCCTTTCCTTTAAACAAATGACAGAGCTGCTCCATTGCTCTCCTAGCCCAGGTAGGAAGCACAGGCAGAACTGTGCTCCTCATGCACAGCTCCCCTCATGTGTCTGTCCTGCTTCAGCACCCCCTGACATCCTCCTGTCAGAGAAAGCATCACCCCAGTTCAAAGCAGGGGGAGGGCTGCGTGAAGGGCACTGTGGCTAAGGAAGAGCTTCCCCTCCTTCCTCCTTCCAGCTACTTTAGGTAGCACATTATTTTCAGCACTTCAGACCCCTTTGTTGTGACTGAATTGAAGCGGGTGACAATGGCACCCTTGCTTCCTATTCACAGCAAAATGAAGAGACAGGCCATTGTCCTGACCATAATTGAGCCTCTGTCAAAACAAAAACACAAAGAGATGGGCAACTCAGTTAAAGCTGCTTGTTTGAGCTCTGACAGTGGAGGCTCCTTAGGACTAGAAACCTAATTACCAACAGTAAGCTTTTTAAAGCCAGTGCAGCATCCCATTTTAATTTAAGGCGTGCAAGTTAAAGACAAAATGAGTTCTTTTTGAGATAATGGATGGTATTTACAAGTAGTGATATCCCTGATGACAGTGCACAGCCCACCTACTTCCCAGTCTTGAGAGGTTTTGTTTTAAAACACGAGCCAGGTCCACAAGAGATTAGTATAGTAAAAGAATATCCCCTCAGCCTGGACAGCTGAGACAGTATCAAATGCTGAAGAAGCTCTTCTTTGGTCAAGTTTGTTATCTTGCAGTTCGTGTTTGTCCCAGTAAAGCCATGGTGTTAGCTGTTGCTCTTCTGTCTTTTCAAGGCATAAAACATAATTGGTCATCTCGCTGGGATGTCATGTCTGAAGTGTTAAGGGATGAGTGAGCTGACATAACCTGAAAGGCTGTGGGCTGTGAGAAGCTTCTGCTACATAAAGTGCAGCATTTTTGTGTAACCAGCTTCAAAAGAAGTGCCTTAAACTAGCCAAAAATACCTCTATGTCGGCTCGTTTTCCTGGCTTAGGTGGGAAGCTTTGCAGGCCATTTCTAATGTGGTGGTGGCTTGGCTGTAGGAGAATGAAAATGTTTGTGCTGGTTAGTGGCAGGTTGATGCTGCTGCTCATCATCTTCCTCACTAACGGCCCAGGCTCCTTCTAGTCATGCTCGAGTGATGAGCAATGCATGCAGGGTTAAAACAATAAAAACCCTGTATTGCTATTTCCAAGCAGGTTGGTGTTTTGATCAGCTGAGGATGTGCTAGGGTTTAATTTACTTAACCTTGTGCTTGTAAATGGCAATTTCCTGGGAGATACTGGAAAGTGTGCATCTAGGGAGCAGGTTTTCCAGTAAGGAAAATCTCAGTGAAGAGCTGGGACCTTCAGCCTGGCTTGAGACTTCAGAAGGACTTTGGAAGGCTTATTTGGCCGGATATGGGAAACTGATGAAGAGGTTGGGAAGTGTGGTGAGAGAGACCAATTTCCTGTTTTTCTAGTGTGATCCTTAGGGAATTGCGTTGTCTCAGGGATGGGTGGGAAGGGTCATATTGCTTTTTTCCTGTTAATATTCCAATTCTAAAATAACTTTAAAACTGGGTAGGTACTTTACATTTTGGAGCCAAATGCTGAGCTGTTGGCTGGTTCAGTGTGGTGTTGAGCAGCTCCAATAGCTGATGGCTGTGGTCGTGAAGTGAGAGGAAGGCAAAAGCATCACCGTGTGTTTGGGCAGATAGAGTTGAGCAGAGCTCCTCAGAGCAGAGCCTGGCCAGACCACTCTTCATTGTTCTGGTACCAAAGTAAGCAGTGATAAACTTCTGATGGTCTCAAACTACGGAATGTGGGTCCCTGAGATCTGTACCCTACTTGTGCAGGAGTGAAGGGTCTCTGTGACTTGAATCCATTAATACAGGCACAAGTCTCTGTCTGAAGTGTTAAGGGATGAGTAAGCTGAGGGCTTATGTGGGCTAAGAGAAGCTGGCCAATAGCGACTGGAACGAGATGTCAGACAAAAGATGTCTGCAGATTGAGTTTCTCAATGACGAGCAACGCACAGAATGGACTGTAGTGCAGAAATCGCATCTCGTGAAGAATTAAGTACTTGGGGCGTAGCATGGAGATGGGAGTTGCACCTTCAAGATTCAGCAGATGGGAAGCTTATGAGCAGTAGGACAGGCAGACGTGGCTGTTCTGCCACGCCAGCCTGCATACAGTCTTACTTGCCTTTTTTTTCCCCCTGAAAGTCAACCGAAGCAACACTTAGTTCCCATGTGAGTGTAGGCTGTAGACGTGTTTAATCTGACCCCACCGAGGTGGTGCACAGGCATCTGCAAAATCCTGCTCTAAATGTTGCAGCAAGTTTGTTGGGGCCAGTTTTTATTCAAGCTTTCTATAAACAAGGAAGGTACTGGAATGTTTGGGGCTTCTTTTCGGGAAGTACCTTCTCGGTGTCTCTCCCTGCAGTTCTGTATCACTTGCATTGGTAGGATGCTTAACAGAGCACTTCAGTATTTTGTGGGGTTGTTGGTTTAGCTCAGGAGATATACCCTTGATGCTGGAAGCTGTGATCTCTCGTGGACCTGGCTCAGGAGGCAAGTGCAGTTTGGGATGTGCATGGTTTGTGAGTTGTCATCAGCGATATTGCTGCTTGTAAGTTCTTGCCTGGCTATTTTTAATGCTTGGAAAAGTGCAAAGCCTGTCAGCGTGCCAGTTGTATAAAACTGGGGAAGAAACTGTAGGAAAGAGCTCATCTCGCACCACATAAGTGAGCTCTTCCTGTGGAGGTTAAGTAAGCGGACTCTGAACTCTGCTGATCAAAGGCAGGCACACTTAGCCAGCGAGGAACTTGAGAGGTTTAGCTCCAGGCAACGTGCAGTGGTTGCCCTCCAATTCTGAGCCCTCTGCTAATAAAACTCCTTTCTCCTTCTCTGGGATTTACCTAGTTGCACATAAGGGACTAGGACTTGGGAAGGGAAGTGGGAAGGGATGTGTTTGTGGCTTTGCAGTTTCAGACATGTTCTTTGGGGGTTTTAGAAGCTATTTAAGTGAAACTGACCTAAAACAAAGAAGGAAAATACCTCTTAGTTTCCTCCTATTAATACATTATTAAACAAACAAACCCGTAACAATTGTCAGTTATGTGGAAAATACATATTGTTTTATTTTGTGGTTGTCTTTCCTTGAAATTACATTCATTTGTTGCCAATGGAAGCCTAAAATGAAGGCTGCAAGGAGATAGGGGAAATCCCAGTTTTTCTGATCTTGATGTCAAGCATGAGCTAAGCCTCTGTTCTGTGCTTGCTAGGTGATTTCCATTTGAGCAGCCTGAACATAACAAAATTAAGGATTCGAAACGAGCCCGTGGGGTAAACTGATGGACTATTCCCATTCTTCAGAGGGAAACCACGTGGAGGCATCCAAGGCTGGCTGCAAGCAGAGCTCTGCGTAGGTACGGGGAGCTGTGACCTTGCTGCACGTTAAAGCTGCGCACAAACTACTGGCTTGGGTACAGCTTTCACTTCACACACTTCAGAAGAAGCCCTGTCCTTGTGCATCTTGACTGCATCTGGCTTTAAAATCCCCTTGTGATCTCCATTTTTTTTCCTTAGTGCCGTGCTTCCAGGCCTGTTTGGTGTTTGAACATAAAGAACACGTTATCTGCATCTCTGCCTCTCTCACTGATTTCTTTCATTGCAGAGCTTTTTTTTTGCATGGTGTATGTTTGTCTCCCTTTATGTCTGGGGCAGAAATTTATCTGTGGTTCAGCAGCAGTGGGCTGATAAATAGGGTGATACTGTGTGATGCTGTTACAGGTTGTTCTGGGCTTCAGCTGGTTCTGTGCTGCTGCAGGCATGTTTTAATTGCCACTGACTTAAGCACTTCTCTGAAATTCTCTAAGAGAATCCCAAACCCCACCACCAAAGCACAACATGGAGCGTGCCCCTTTTGTGTTCCTGTACGCTGGAATCTTTGCCTTGGAGGTAATTAAAAATGTGAGTGTTCTCTTTAATGGGATTATTCACAGCTGTGTTTTTCACCAAGCATGGCTGGGTGCAGCTGGTTGAACAGAAACATCATAAACATGAGAAGTGGCTGGTGTTCTGCCCAAAGGTTCTTCAATATATGTGTGTATATTTAAGAGCAGATCCAGTACAGCAGCTTGAGTTATACCAGGTAGCACAGAGAGCTTTCTGAAGTGACCTTGGGAAGGACAAGTGCAGTTAGGGAGGTGCTGGCTTGGTTTCTCATGGCAAGAGCATCTCTGTTTCCTGGTATATGCTGAGCAGACCATGTTGGAGCTGCTGGGGCAGTGGGGTTGGCTGTTGTTGTTGTGTAAGTTCTGTGGGTTTCTGTTTTGGTTTTAGTTTTGTTCTTTAGACTGCTGTAACTTGTCTCCATGGCCTGTGTTCTCCACGGATAAAAAGATGAGCTTGGACGTGGGTCAGAACTGTAATTGCTTACCATTGGGGGTGACGTGCTTTGGTTAAACCTGGCCCCAGCGAAGATAACCTTTGGGTTTGTCCTTCCCAGATCATCGTAACTGTGTACTAGGGACTTGACATCTCATGGCCAGGGGTGAGAGTCTTTTATCATCATTTGAGCATTCTGACTTCACCGAAAGACTAAACTCTGTGAGACGGGCTCATAGGAAGGGCTGTACAGAATGCCTGGGCAGCCTTGGACTGCGTGTTTACATAGTTTTTCAGTACTGTTTAGGTACTGGCTCCTGTAAAATGCTCTTGAAGGAGTCCTGTTTAGAAAGAAATGAATTTTGTTTTCAGTTAAAGTTCATGGCAGCTTTGTCTCCCTTATATCTCTCCTTCCTCAGCAATCCAAACACACACAGCATGCAGCTAGCAGCTTTGCCTCTGTGTGTGTCTCTGCCGTGTGGATGCAAAATAGTTTCCCATTTCAGCTCTCAGGATACAGGTTCAGACCTATTCCATTTGTCCTCTGTAGCCCTGTAATACTGATGTGTGGCTCAAGATGTGCTCTTTTTGTTCTTGCCTTTGCTCACTGCTGTTTTTCAGGGTAGCTACTAATGTGCCTTCAGCTCTGGGATAACAACCATGGGGGAGCCCAGGGGCAGAGGCAGTGGGTGCTTGCTGTGACTGACCTCTTCCTTTGAGTGGACTGGGACTAATGGGTCAGGCAGAAGTAATTATTCTTCTCAGTAGCCCTTCTGCCAGGGTGGAGAGGGTAGTAATCACCCACCTTTACCTTAATGGCAGTGTGTTGTCTATGTGAAAGCCTTGGCTTATAGCCTGGTAGTTTAAGCAAAACAAAGAAGTGGTGATGGTGATGACAGCAGAGAAGGTTGTTGACCAGTGATGTTTTGGCTGCTTGGCAGGACTCAAGAGACTGTCTGCTGCTTCTGAGAGAGCACAGAGCTTTGAAGTGCAGCCTTGGTAAAAACAAATCCAAACCAAAAAGCCCAGCAAAATTCCCAATCAACCAACCAACCCCAGCACAGAAACACAGTGTTCTCCATTGGGTGTTTGCAAGCACCGTTTACTACCTTGGGTGCCTGTTGCTGAAGGCTTAGCTTTGTTTGCATGGATTCTGTGGGGGATGAAGAGTCCAAGCTGGAGGGAAGGTGATGGAGAGGCAGAGCTGCTCAAGGTCTCTCCTTACAGGGCATGGCCCTGTAGAAGGCTGTGTTTGATGGGTGATGGCCTGAGATAATACAACATACTGCATTTCCTTCATGCTGGTTGTCACCATCTCTGTCAGAGTACCCACCCCTTCCTGCAGGCCCTGGGATGCTGCCTCTTTAAGAATCAAGGTCCTGATGGTGGGATCTGAATAACACACTTCCCAGTGCTAAACCAGATACTGGTAGCTACAAACCTGAATGTTACGTGATGAGCCCTTGATGCTACTGTTCATAAATAGGGAACCAAGCAACGTGCACGTGGAAGTTGTCTCTGGATTTCTTCTAATGTACTAGAGTACTGAATGTACCGTATCAAGTTATTACATGCTGTTTTCCTTCCTTTGCCATCTGTTATCTCTCTTCTGGTCCTTATCTTTAACTCTGCAAATCCTCTTAGAAACTTCTTGAAAATACTAAAGGGAAGCTGGCTCTTAGGTAATGCTTTTATTCACGAAGCATTTGTTTTTATTTGCACCACCCTCTGTTTCATCCTGGTATCTTTCTGTGTATTTTGGGTGCAAGACTAGTGTGATCTAACTTGATGACTCTGGGAATATCATGTAATGTAAGAATCAAGTACTTGAAATGCTGAGTTCTGTAAGCTTGTCTCTTCCTCAGGGTAAATACTGAATTAGATGCACCAGCCTTTTCCATCTAACATCTCGTGCATAAGCAACCTATTGTCATGCTCATAGAAACTTTCCCAAGTTCAAATTCTGCAAGCCCCAAGAGGGAGCCCCTGCTGTATGTGATACATGAGGACATCCAGGTAGTGGTCACCACCTTACTCTGTATAATATGCCAGTTGGTGAGCTATTGCCATACTTTTATTGTTCTTGAGGGGTTTAGTAACTCAAAGGGTAGCCTTAGTTTCCTTTTTGCTCTCCGTTAGTGCTTCTCTGTTAGTGTTTCAGTGTTGTCACAGTGAAGTCTTCTGATTTAGCAGATAAGGGGGAATAAGATGTTACAGGCAATAAGATGCTAATGAAGTTTGTGGCATTTGGGGTGTGAAAGTGAGTTGAGTTCATGTTAAGAGCATTCAGTTATGTGCTTCAGTTTCCTTCTAGGATAAGAAACTCCTGTCTTGAAATGCTGCAAGTCCTTATGGCTGCAGAGCTGCTTTTGAGTACTGAGAAGTTTCAAAAAGGGGTAACAGAAGGATTGTTCTGTTTGTGAGGGTGGAAAGGACGTTCCCCCCGTCTTTTGGTAATTCAAAATCCCTTCATTTACTTGTTCTCAAAATGAAGGCAGTCATAAGTGATAGCTGAATATGATACTGTTTGTTCCGTTTATATAAATTGTGCTTTGAGTTGAGTTCTGGCAGCTTTGCTGAGTGGGAAGCTGATATGTTTGGCCTCTGTCATGGCTGTGTGGGCTGTCATTAGGAGGTGTTTTGCAGAAGTTGCTGTATCTTACCTTCTCACTTGGTTATAAAGCTTAAACATGCGATCTGCCCTCTCCCAGCTGGCACTGTATTTGTGGGCCTGAAGTGGTTTTTGAAAGCCTTGGGTTGCCAGGCTTGCACAGAACATAGCTGGTATTGCAGATTGGGTAGGAGCTGCTGCGCTGCCTTGCTGCTTTGGTGCCCCAAGTATTTTTATTAGCGAGGTACCTGCCTTTGAAGGATGAATATAGTTATGAAATACTAACTTGCATTGCAAAACAGGGCTTCCACATTCAGATAAGCCTCAACACATAATCCTAACCTGGGCTAGGTACTGTATCTTGCTGTTGGAAATGCAGCTCTGTGCTATTAAAGCAAAATGTGATGAAGTGGAAAAGCATCAGGACCATTAGGGAAAAATCAAGTTGTCAGGTCAAATGCTAATGAGGGGCTGTGTTTGAGAATGGTTCCTTGCTATGGTAGGTAGCTCATCCTATAAGATCATAGAAGTAAAGTGTGCCAACAAATTAGCTTCTAAATAGTTGTAATTTTCCTTTAAATAATTATAATTTTCCTTTGTAATTTCATCATCATTTCAATTTTCATGCAATTTCATTCATTTATTTCATTATATTTTCTGGCTCTTTTCTGGCATGTGAGTTAAGGGCAAACTTCATAGAGACCATGACACTAGTCATGCAGGTAACATGGGAGGTGCTGGTCAGTGTTGTCAAACAGCCCTACCACGTATAAAGAGGAGAAATGTAATTTCTGCCTTCTCCAGAAAAACACTGGAGCTTTCCCTCTAAATTATCTCTGTGTGAGGAGGAATTTTAACTTGCATAACCATGAAATTCTCTTTAGAGTTTAGGCAAACATTCATTGTGGAGACCTACAGAACATCAAGGCAGAACTGAGCAGAAGAGCAGCTAGCAGATAAGCATTGCAAATGCTCAGATACTTATCTGAATCTTTTTGGTTTAGAAATTGGGTTTGGGAATCTTGGGAGAGCCTGTTCTCACGATAAGATGCCTTGTAAAGCCCAGACTCCCACTAGTCAAACCCAGCACACTTTTAGCCTTTTATTTAAGGGCTTGGATCCCTTTGCTGAACGGAGGTGGTGTGAGATGTGCCTTGCATCTAAATACTACAGTTAGGGTCTTTGGATAATTTGTTCTCAAGTTCCATGTCAGAAATAAGAATTCTGTAATGTACTTACTGGTTTTTGACATAAGACGTGAATTTTTTTGGCTACAACAAAAAGTAACAAAAATCACTCTTCCTGCTCAGCATGATGTTAATAGAAAAAGTGAGTGCTTCTTCCAGACTTGCTCCAAGTTTGTAGAAAGGCAGATACGGGTCCAGGATGCTGCTTTGGAGATGGCAGGGGAGGGTGCTTCTGTCTGCTTCAGCCCATGTTGGCAGGAGGTGTGACTGACCTCTGCTACCTGCCTTACCCTCACCCTGTCAGGAGCCATGAGCAGGCACAGCCAGGAGGATGGGCTCTTGTGGTTATAATGATGTTCCGTGTTTGGTGATGCCCAGATAACCCCTAGAACCTGGGCAGCATGAGTATGGAAAGCCCTGTGTGAAGGTGCTCTTTGTTCTTCTCTCACTTGTGTGTTGCAGCACTTGCACACTTTGTGATGATATAACGCTTTGTATTCCAGGCTGTTGTGTATTGTCAAGTCACTTGTGTTTATGATACAGAAAAGGAAGGCAGCCTTGCTAAATTAATGAGCGTGTCTCACATTTTAACAACTTGCTCTTTGCTAATCCTGAAGACAGGGACAGAGGAAGCTTTCTTGCATCTTCAGGTGGCTGACAAATTTTGCCCTTGTTTGCCGCTTGGCCCTAGTGATGCACATAAGGTCCCTATCGCCTAAACCCTTGGAATATCAGGATGTGGCTGTACCAAGATTGTGTGATCGCTGCACACCCCAGACCAGCTGAGGGGTTTACTGGCCCCATGCTGGAGCTTGTCACAGCAGAGGTTGTTCAAAGTAGTTTGTGAAATGAACTTCTGAAGCAGCTTTGGACTAATTTGATTGCCTACAGAGTCTATTTAGAAATAACTGTGTTTATCCAACCGTTCACTCAGAGCAATATCTGTCAAACACATCCATAAAAGCTCCAACTTCTGTTACCTGAGAAAAGGAAGACACACAGAATCTCAGTAACCCCCAACTAAGCTCTTACAGGTATGGGTTGTAGAAACGTGTTAGTACTCAGTTGATGGGTGGTGGTTTAAATCTCCCTGCAAATTACGAGTAATGAGTCTGAAGTTAAAAATAGACATTTATGTGTAGAGAGCCGGGAGAAATACTTCTGATGGAAAAAAGGAAGGTGCTTTCATTGAGAACTTCATTAAGTTTATTTGTTTTAAGTGCCTTGGTGAAGTTCAGTTGAGTCTGTATTAGTTTACGTGGTGTGGGCATGCAAATGCTCAAGACATCATAAGGGTTAATGTTGAGAAGTAGGCAGGTATTGGAGCTGGAGATGAGGAGTGCAGAGGAGCTGGCAGTGCTGTGCTGGTGGAGTTGAAGCCAGACAGCTCTGCTGTAGGGCAGGGAGGGACACCTCCACCTCGGGATGCTCAGGGTGCTCTGTGGCTATTGAATGACTTACAGGAATGCTCCTTTTGTAGCAAAGGAGGATGTTTTTCAAACACTGCTGTGTCTCAAACCTTGTTTTTCCAAGCATGAGCATGTAAGGTCAGTGATAAGGTGGATTTTCTCCATTAGCTCTTTCTCATTTTCTGTATGTCTCTTTGTGCTTTAGCCTGTAGAAAACCAAGCAGTGTCTCCATCTGTAGATGCACTTTGGAAGGTTTTTGACCATACATTTCTATTCTGTATTCTGTTTTTCCTGCAAGTTATGCAGACAGTCTGCATAAATCTGTCTTAAATCTGGTTTAATTGCTGTGGCTAGCACCTGTCTCTTGCTTTATGCCTAGTGTAGTGGGTGCTTTGAAGTGTGGTTCAGATCAGTTTACCTGCATTTCATGCAGTTATTGCAGTCTTTTTGATGCCCTTCAAAAAAATAACCAAGCAAAACAACCTGATTTATTGCTAACTGGTGTGGTTCTCTGTGCTCTTGCAATTGGCCGTGCATACTCTGCTTTCTGCTGTTGCAAAGACCAGTCTGTTTGGTCTCATAGCATCATAGAATGGTTTGGGGTTGGAAGGGACCCTAAAGCTCATCCAATCCCAACCCCTGCCACGGGCAGGGACCCCTTCCACTGGAGCAGCTTGCTCCAAGCCCCTGTGTCCAGCCTGGCCTTGAACACTGCCAAGGATGGGGCACCCAGAGCCTCTCTCCATACAGGAGCTGCTGCAGCCCCTGATCATCCTCATGGCCTCCTCTGGACTTGCTCCAACAGCTCCATCTCCTTCTTATGTTGAAGACACCAGAACTGCACACAGTGCTCTCACAAGAGCAGAGCAGAGGGGCAGGATCACCTCCTTCAACCTGCTGCTCACACATTTGCACTGGTTTATGGTTTAAAGAACCTGGACTGAGTGGTTTTGTAACAATATATTCACTAGTTGCTGTAAAAAGACACAAGCAAGACTGTTCAAGGCAGAGATTCTTAAAGGAGTTCAGCCATGGCTGTGTGCAATGGTAAAGCAGAAACACATAAGCACATACTAACAGTATTTTCTGGTATCACAGCAGTAAAAGCACAGCTGAGCAGCAGGATTCTCCAGTCTTCTTGCTGGGTATTTAAATAATTCAACAGCTTACCAACAGATCTCTTAAAGCACTGAAATAAAGGCAGGTTCTGTTGTATTTCTGTCCCTAAATCTGTGGTTGCATGGTCACTTTAATCGGGTATAAATCCCTGCCGGCACAGTCAAAAAGGCAACAGAAAGCACATGGATTACAGAGCAAAGTGGTACCTCAGGGTATTGCACACATCTGGTGTGCCCTGTTTCAGAACTGAACGGGTAATTCTACCAGTACACTGTAAGTGAAGTTTTAATATCCAGGTCTGTGGTCAAACACATCCTTTGGCTCCAGACTCTGGCTGGAGGTAGTTTAGGTGCAGAGAGATAGGAGCCACATCCCAGGTGCCAAAACCAGCAAGCACATGGTTCCCTGATTTCATAGAAGAGGGAACGCTCCCAGGGATGTAACACTACTGCTGTTTTGAAATGGCACGTACTAGTGGCACTTAAAAACCCCTCAAAGCCTTTGAACATCTTGGGTAAGACCGAGATGTTCTTCAGGAGCTCATGGTTAGGCTTGAGCATCTTAAAGGTCCTTTCCAACCTAGTTGACCCTGTGATTCAGGATATATGCCACCTACCTCAGTATAAGTTGACCCAAACCACCCCTATGGACTTCACCTGCTCTGGATTTCTACTTAATTCTCTTGTAACCTGCATACTGAAGCCATGGTTTCTTAGCACACCTCCAGACAAAAGATCCCTACAGAGCTCTTGCCTTTAGCCACGGAGAGGCTCTTACAAAGCTTTGCTCACTGAGAAGGTATTAGACAGGCTGTCTCCCAGCCTGGGCTGCTCCCAAAGCCAAGCTCTTTGAGGCTGCAGAGTGTAATGAGCTTAGTGTTTACTTGATAGGAGGCTGTTTTCCACCACTGCTTTGTTTCAGCCAGCACCAAGTAGGGGAGCAGGGAGTTCAGACAAACTCTAAATGAAGTTTCATTACAGCTCAAGTACCTGAATGATTTAGAGATCACAAAGACTGGAAATATTAGCTTAGATGAAAGCTCCTTCATAAGTTTCCTCTAAAGATGTTTGGCAATCTGGAATCTAAACACCTACCAGAGCATTCCCATGGCACTACTACAGGGAAAAATGGTAAGAATATGTCTATAGGAGTAGCTATGTTTGCTTAACTTCCTTCACCTACATCTGCTCTTCAGTCTCTGTTGTACTTAGCTTATTGCCACAAGAGAAACCCCCACAGAACAGCCACAGGTCTCTGGTCACCTTGAAACTCTATGTAGAGGCTCGAAGACAAACAGGTAGTGCTGAAAAGCAATCAGCTCTGTAAGTGTGTAGTTGGACAGAGGCACAGCTGGATACTGTAAGGAATGCTGCTTAAAGGCTGAGTATGGGCACACATCCTCCAAAGCAGAAAACACCAATTAAGAAGCCAGGAAGTTACTACAGGTATGCAACCTGTCGGGAATTAAAGCAGGCAAAATGCTGAACTTCCTTTTAACTCCCAGTCATCACCTCCACTGAACCACCCAACTCCTTTGGATCAGGGAACAGGGTACAGGAATAGCTGCTGTTCCTCAGGAGTCCCCTGGCCAAGATACTGTGTGCTGATAATATCAAGCAACAGGACCTAACCCAAGATAACCCAAACCTGCAAGTGAACTACTTGCCATGCAGATGCCACAACTCATGGCACCCAAACATGCTCTGCCAGAGCAAGGGATACCATACCCCGTTTGCATTTTAGTTTGCACAGAACTGTCACCTGATAAACAAGGTTATTCCAAGCCAAGATGCATCCCCAGCACCTCTGAAACATGCCCAGCACTGGCAGGACCAGTGACACTACACTGCCTTTCCTCTTCTCCACCTGATGAGTCCACAAGCACTCTGCACTTTTATCCTCACCTATTCATTTCACTGCAAGCACTTAGGAAAATTCCCAGGTTCCACTCACAAGTTTTGACAACTCTCAGTTGCTGCTTCCGAGACTTAACCTATACTCCGGGTTTTAAGAGGGCTGACACAAACCTGTGGCTCTACCCATTTCAAAGGCTAAGCCAGTGCGCTTGGAAGGAAGTAAAAAGACTTCACTTAAAGCTCCCCAGCTTTAGAGCTGGCAGGATTTGCTTCTAGTTATCACAAAGTCACAGAATCCCAGCCTGGGTTGGGTTGGAAAGGAGCTTAAAGCTCCTCCAGCTCCAACCCCTGCCACGGGCAGGGACCCCTTCCACTAGAGCAGCTTGCTCCAAGCCC